>JARWMV010000021.1:0-238346 GCA_030998015.1 Ceratorhiza oryzae-sativae
ATTTCCAACTAACTGACATCGGAGTCCGATTCTACCCCGTGCCGGTTGAGCTCTTATGAGCTCTCAAGAGCGCTAACGATTGCAGGTTTCATTTCAGGACCCTCGACCAGCTCAACGCGCTGTTTAGAGCTAATTAGACGCGGCTCGTTTTCCTGATGTGTGGCCACAAAAGACCTGGGATTACATCATCTTCCCCGATGAAGCGCCATTCCAGCTTTTCGGCCCAGATAGGTCCGGGTACGATTGGAGGTACCCTAATCATCGATGGCGTCCTCACGGCAGCGAAGTACATCGAAACCCTCCGTAGCGAGCTCCTTGGTACCTTAGCTGAATTCAGGCTCCCACCATCCGACATAATCTTTCAACACGACCGAGATCTAAAGCATATGGCACGCTTGACCCAGCTCTGGCACCTTAAGCGCTGGGTCGATATCCCGCTGGCCTTCGAAAAGCCCTGGTCCCAACATTATTGAGCATGTATGGATACGGCTAAAGGAGAAGATACACGCTCATCGGCCAATTCCTCGGAATAGAGAAGAACTGTGGGATGGTACTGTGAAGGGGTGGCAGCCCATCTCATCCGACTTCTGTGAGCTCTGGAGGAGCGAGCTGTCGAGGGTGAGTGCTTCGGCCTTATCGAGGCTTAGGGAGCAGTCGACCTGCTAAGGTACTCGGTATTCGATAGAGGAATGCCTTCCTATGTACAGCAGGGGGTTGCTTAAATAAATGCTGTTCGACCGTAGCTGTCTACTACAATAGATAAGAGAGAATGTGCCCGTAAGGTAGAGAGGAGAGATAAGATGGGCACGCTCTGTGGCCGTGCCATTTGTGTGCGGCGTGTGCGCGCCTCACGACCTCATTACTGATTTCTATGACTCTTTACTACGCAGAGCATTTGCCTTGTATGTGGCCAAGGGCTGAAGCACTCGTTATTAAATGTGTGCCCAGGCCGTCATGTGATGATAGACCCAAAATAGGCTTCGCTCTCCCAACCACCACTCTCTACAGTCTCCGAATCTCACAAAATTCGGTGGGCACACCCACCCGACATTTCTCTACAACTCTTATTAATGGCCCGAGGCACAAACCCTACTGCGTCGTAAGTTGCCAGCGCAACGTTATGCTTTTGGCACGTGGTTGATTTATTTTGTCCGTAAGTGTATTTGACGACCCGCATATGACTATCAAGATACTCGATTGTTCTTGATAACAGAAAATTTTAACTACTCCGTCTGATAACCCGCCCGCAACTTTTGCATTTGGAAAGGCATGTACAACCCAGCCTATGGTCTAAACAACTCTTCATGATAGTCCAGAGGAACATAGAGTCTCAAATTTTTGAGGTTCACGAGTACTTGAAGAACCTTCACCTGTTGATATCTGTACCACGAGTATATGTATACGTCACGCTATATGCGCGGAGCGCAGTGTACTTAAGAACGAGTAAAAGTATCTTATATTCAAGTATGCGGATGGCCACCTACGCAGTGAAACAGCGCTCCTTATATACGCCCAAGAAAGGCGTTCTAGCACATTGTAGAACATTGGGCAACCCTCTGGCATATGCTTATGCGAGCGTGTGATTGCTAGAAAATTCTAGTACATTCGACATTCTACATTTAGATTCTACATCACCAAGGTAGGCGCATCCGGAAGATTCGTTTGACTTCTGGTTGATATCGCAACCGCAAAACGACGAGGTTGGTCCAGCAAGTTGTCGATAGGATAGCACTGCGTCAACAGAATGGTCAAACTCTAGGGTGGAGAGTAGTTTAACAGTTCAGTAGAACGATGAGATCAGGTTGAGATATGAAGCTCAACTAAGCAGCAACATCGCCAACAAGTCGTTGACCAGACACCATCCTGCAATGCAATGCTCAAGCTCAAGAGGAATCACTGGCATTCAGAGCAGGTAGGCTGTTTCCTGGATAGAGCTTTCCACCAAACGGCTGGTAGGCAGTTCGTGATCGACAGGTAGTTAGGTGAAAAACGACACTAGGTGAGCGGATTGTGTTGGATTTTAGTGTTTCGAGCATGTAATGTGGACATGTGACTCCATTTATGTATGCGCTACCGGAGTTTGTATTCCCTCAGTTCTTGTTCGGATTCGTGCCTTGAGCTGAGAATCATACTATCTACAGCTCCCCCGAAAACTTCCCTGCCAAAAAATCGTTAGCCACATGGTAACCCCTGATAAGTACCCCATCTGGTGTCTTATGATACACGATGATACTTTTCGGTTACGAACAATGTGATAGCCCCCACACCCCAAGCGCGCTTTGATTTATTCAAGAGATAATGTTATCCTGGTAAATAATGTGGCTTGGGCCGGTGATTTGCTGATCATTTCCGGTATACCTTCAGGGTTATTTTCATTTTGCTGAATCGCTAAGCCATTCACATCATTCCTCTGGCTGTGGTGACATCAAGCGGGGACAAATATGCTCAACACCGGCGCCTGGGACCGCTTGCCGCCAGTGGCGTTGGTTGCAAGGTCACGAGGGATGGTGCCAGTCTTATAAACGTTAACCCTAGTGAGCCTGCGCACTCTACATCACCGACTGCATGCAACGTGAGTGGCTGGCTGTCGGTCGAGGAAAAGGATACTAATATATGGCTTGGCCGAATACGCCTGGCTCGTGTATGGTCAATTTAAAGGTTGGAATGGAAATTTCAAGATGTTGGCATCCGGTTCAAGAAGACCACTCGGACCATCCAGCGCTTACATGCTTTTATATGTCCATAGCACCGATATCAAGCTGGTTTCATGTAATGTCACGTGATAGCGTGCCTGGATCACTCAACTCCAATCACTCCGTGGAGGCGCCCGAATAGAAATAATATCTCCCACGAGGCTTATCTATGACACGCCTAGCAACCCGCTTGAAGCCAAATATATGATGGCGTACTAAAATCATATTTCGGAGCCGCCGAAAAATCTCGATTTAAGCCCATGGTCGTATCGCCAAACTCAAACGATTTTCTCCCTCCATTCTCTCGAGCGCCCCGCCGCCCGTCTCGTCTCTCGTTTTTCTGATGATTTCTAAGATTCTTGTACTCGCACTTGCCAGTGGCCTGGTATCCGTCGCCTCCGCTCGTTCCCATACGAGGCGTGCTGCCTCCAAAGCTGTGGGTTAATTTCGACTATGAGAACTTCTTGCTTAGTCAAGCTCCTCGCAGGTCTTCTCACATTTTATCGTCGGAAATTCCTACAATTTCGACTCTGCTCTCTGGGCGTCGAATATCAAGTTGGCATCCTCCAAGGGGATCGACGCGTTCACTTTGAACGTTGGACCTGATGTCTGGCAGCCGGACCGTGTGAAGACAGCATTCGACACCGCGCGACAGGCTGCGCCCGGTTTCAAAAGTGCGTCTTTTCTCTCTGTGATAAACGGCGTGTGGCTCAATCCTCGGCGCTCTCAAGTGTCCCTGTCGTTCGACATGACCGAACTTCCCTGTGGAAGCGTTGAGGACGGCCAGCGCTTAATCAACAATTTCCTGTCACCTATCAAGGCACACCCAAGTCGGTACCTGATTGATTCGAAAATGTTGGTATCCACGTTCGCAGGACAATGGTGTAGGTTTCATACGCTCGCCACCTGCTGATGCCAAATATCTGACCTTGATAAAGGCACTTTTGGTCAAGCAAACCCATCTGACGGATGGAAATGGTTCCTCGCAGCGGCCGGAACGCCTATTTATTTCATGCCGAACTTCCAGATCGATGTTTCGGAGCTCTCTTCAACCTGGACCTGGTTGGACGGATACAGTACGCCTTTTGCCCGCATTTCGCGTTTTGGTTCGATGCTCAACTGATTGTCTGCAGAGCTATGGAATGCCTGGTCACTGACTCGACAAGACAACAACCAGTGGTATGTCCTGCCATAAGTCGACACTCTGCTACCGTCTGACACGGGAGACTCGTTTCGTAGGGCAGATGATGCTTGGTACATGCAACACACCCGACCAGGTCAGGGCTACCTTACACTCGTTTCTCCTTGGTATTTTTCCCACAGACCGGGCGTGAGTATTTGACAAGGGTTCTATATCAAGTGCAGCTATCTGATGCCATCGTGCTTTACCAGTCTCCAAACAACCGATATTACCGCGGTGACAACTTCATGTACACCAATCGCTGGAGGCAGTTGATTCAAAATCGGAATTCACTTACCGCCGTTGAAGTTGGGAGCTGGAATGACTATGGGGAGTCGCACGTAGGTGTTTCGTTTGGTCAGTCACCACGACGGTAACTAACCAGCCATCAGTATATCGGACCTCTTACGGGGAGTATACCCGCCAACACTCCCTATGTCAATTCCAACTCTGGCCACAATGGTAGTTAGCTGCATAGCCTTGATTAATTTCGATGTTGATGGTTTCGGCATTGTAGCATGGGCGGATCTGACATCGTTCTATTCGAGATGGTTCAAGACTGGCAGTGCTCCGGCCATCACCAAAGACAAGTTCGTCAACTTGCTTTGAGGCATGATCGAACGCTGACATATATGCGCAGGGTTTATATGTGGGCCCGACCGCATCCCAAAGATGCCGGGATTTGTTACAGCGACGGCATTGGAGCAGTCCCGAATGCAAACTGGGCTGATGATTTACTATACGTTTCCGGTATGTATCGGGCTGCGTGTTTGGTGGACATGTGTGTTCTAACGGCCCATGTCGCAGTATTTTTAAAAGCGCCAGCTCAGGTCAACTGCGCTTCGGGCGGTAACCAATCGGGCGTCAAGAACTTGAATGCGGGTGTCAACGAGTTTACCGTTCCTCTTTCCAGTGGGGGTGTGAGCTGCTTGGTCAGTATATATATAACATTGTACCACTGTTGGCCGTTGTAACACTATCTTAGGTCACGCGTAACGGGGCGACGGTTATCAACTACAAGCCCTCTGGGTTCAGCTTCACCACATCGCCTTCGATCTGCAGCGTGAGTACATGTATTACTTCGGGTAGACAAAGGCTCACCCTATGTAATCAAGATGAACGCCTGGACCGGGATGAAGAGTGCTTAGCTGTTTAATGTGTCTGGCTTGTGTATACCTCTTCTGTCATCTTGTTGTATTTTCTGGTTGTACTGTGGTTGTACTCGAACTCCAGGCAGTTTTTTTTTTTTTTGATGTGTTTATCTGGTGTGAGTAGGCCTTGAAATCACTGGTAACCAGCGCACCGCCTTGGCTGGGTCTTGGTTTCATGCAGCTTGAGTACTCGATTGTTTAGGCTTTACATTGGTCGTTGAGGCACCGTTCGAATCTGAAACGTGAGCCAAGGCCAAGCATATGGTTCCGGAAGCTCTGGATCAAGCTCACACAAGGATGACAAACAGCACGCATTGAGGCAAAATGTAACGAGTGTGATTAAAGTCCCACCACGATTGGCTCATACAGGGTCTAACATATACAAAATTAACGCGACAGACATGCTATCATAATCCCGAAAGCGGAAATTCTAAGATACATGATACAGCTAGCTACTCCCCCCACCAATCCCCTGCTGATTCACAATAGCATCGACCAGACCCTCCCAATAACCCCAACCTTCCGGCGCTTTCCCAACCCCACTTCCGCTTCTCACTCTTTCGCCACTTCCAGGTGCGAGCAATCGTTCGGGTGTATCCGGCGCGTGAAGATTCGAGACGAGATGGTTGGGAGATCCCGCGCCTTCCTCTCCACCCGTGCTTCCAGCGGTGGAACTAGGCGCATCAAGCGCAGCACCGTACCCGTTCAGCCCAAACGCGTCCATCCCGCCAAGGCCCAGACCGATGTCGCCCATGCCAGAAGCAGAAGAACCGAGGTTCGACCAGTCGAATCCAAGCCCGATCCCTGGATTTGCCATGGCGTATTGCCAACTCGCTTGATCGAACAGAGTTTGGGTATCGTCGGTAAATGGAAGCGCATCGGTCGCGAGAGAATTGAATCCGGCTGGAGGTGTGCCATCTGCGTTGGATCCCCCGAGACCGAGCATGAGTAGGGGGGAAACGGTGCGCGGGGCTGGGGATAAAAGGCTCTGTGCTTCACGGGGGGTGGCTGGGCTTCGAGTAACGCTGGACGATCGACGGTTGTTGGATATGGTAAATGTGGTGGCCGTGGGTGAGGAGAAGGAAACGGGAGCAAAAGGTGTCGTCGGGGAGAGACCGGGTGGAAGTGGTGGGTTATCAATGACGTTCGGGGTTCCGATTGTCATGGACGAGACGCTTGTGCGAGATCGTGGTCGAAGGCCGTGAGGGGGCGAAGCACGATTCGTGGGTGCAAAGGGTGAGTCGATGGTGCGGCCTCTTGCTGGCCGAGAGGGGCGGATTTGGTTGGGGGGTTGGGAGGTCATGGTCGGAGTGGACCCAGGTTTCATGGGCGAACGCAGACGAAGCGCGTCGTCTGCTTTGGCGCGGAAGAGCTGGATAATTTTGACTTCACGCGCAGACGTGACGTCGTGCGCGGCCTGGTTTGCGTGAAGTTGAATGAACTGCAGGTTGCGTGAGTAACAATCGAACGGACATGTCAAATGTGCTCACGTCGTCGAGGTATCCCCGAAGCTCGGCGGCGTTTGGACCAGCGGGATTCAACAGAAGCGCGATACCGAGGATCATGGTAGAGCTAGAATATGTCAAAGAAATGTCGCGAGTGAGGGAACATGGCCACTCACTTGAACAGGCGGTATAAACCGCCCATGTGGTCCCGGCGTGCCCTGTTTTCCGGCCACACCACCTCTTGCCTAAAGATTTCTCGACATCGTCGGTCGATTCGAGCCGCTTCAAAGCAAGCCGCTCGGGAAGGGTCGTACCTGACATGATTGTGAGCAAAGGAGGACAATGGTCGAGTAGCGTGACATACTTTTCGCCCGCACGAAGCACGTACGGTCGGTGCAATGCGATACGAACATACTGAACCTCGGTGTTGATCATGAACCTATGGAGGGCAAGAAACGGATACGCTCCAGGCTCTTCGCCAAGGTCGCTTGGCCGAGCCCGCTCTGTCGTTTCCTGCATCGGCTCGTCCGGGTGTGAGCTTCCTTCTCGATCTCGGGGCCGACTCGCGCTGCGATCTCGGTTTTGAGCCTGGGTCTGGCGAACGCGCTCTCGAAGCTTTTCGCCTCCGTCAATTTTGTACAGTGCTGGGAGGGCTTCCCAAAAGGTGACGAGCTCCCGATCAAGTTCGAGAACGGTGTCGTAGTGACGTCCGGCCGCGAGATCTTGAAAGTGTTCGATGACGCGGGATGTGATGTGTGCCAAGCGATGCCGAAGCGCCATAAAGGCCCATCGGGTGACCTTGTACTCGCCCTCGGCATCGGCCGCGGCCGCTTCGTCCTCGGCGTCCTCGTCCAACCGAACGTTTCCGGGCTCTTGGACATCGCAATCGCCGACGCGAACGCCCATGGGCCGGCCGAGCATGAGGCACATGCTGGCGTCGGCGTAGAAAAGATGAGACCATAATCGACGTCGATGTTCGGTTTCGGCCGGGGAAAGGCCGAATCGTGCGCCGTCGCGATGGAGACCGAGCGCCTGGGCCAGGCGGAGGGTGGCGCCGAGGAGGGACCAGCCGTCGGCAGGTGTTCGGATGATGATCAAGAATCGGGCGGCGAGAAGATGAGCGCAGATGAGGGTGGTTGTTGCTGGTAGGAGAGCCGCGATCGAGGCTGCGCGTCTGTCTGGCGGCCAGTCAGGCAAGGCGCATGGTAGGGAACGACGTGATACTCACACGAGTGAAAGTATCGCCTTGCTTGGGACTTGACATCGAGCTGCTTGGACATGGTCCGAGGTAGACAGAACGTGGTGGTGGCGATGATCATGAACAGCAGGGGAAGGAAGATGATGTGAATCGCGCCATCGTCGCCGTCCTCGCGAGAGGGCCCCCAGGTAAAGGCGTTGAGCTCGTCAAAGGAGCGTCGGATGTCGCTTTCGGGCAGAGGGAAGCGCACGGGGTTGATGTCGCGGAAAAAGATGTCGAAGATGGTGTTGATGTCGTCCTTGGGCGGGAGCTCGGACAGGAGCGTGAGGAGGACATCGGCAGTGCAGGCGCCGTCCTTGACTGCTTGGCGGAGAGCGAGGTTGGCCTGGGTGGTGCGGGCGGATATGGTAGACTGGGCGTGGGTGGCGCCAGCGTTGCCGCGGACCTCGGCCTCGATGGAAGTGGACGTGACCGAGGGCAGGGCGTTTCCGCCGAAATAGTTGCCGGCGGCGCCGTTGAGGCCGCCGTCGAGATGCTCCTCGCGCTCCTCGGTGGTGCGCCGCTCGGTGCTGGCGGGGCTGGAACGACGACCGTCTGACCCGGTGTTCGGGCCAGGTCTGGGGCCGGTGGTTTCGCGTGCAAGCAGCCCGTCGAGGAGATGCTCGACGCGGGCGAGGCGGGCGCGCAGGTCGCCGTGTTCATCGCCGTCCTCGAAGGGGCGACACGAGTCGGCGATGCCGCGCTGGACGCAGGGCGCACAGGGGATCTTGCGGTCGCACTTGTGTTTCCGGCGGTTGCACTGGGAAGCGGGTGAGACAGGGGGCGGAGGGGGGCGGGCAAGAGACAGACCTCGACGCAGGCATAGTGCATGCGCTTGCGCTTCTTGGTGGTCGGCTGGTCGGTCGTGCTCATGGTCGATCGCCGCCATAGGCTGTGGGCGGGTGCGGTGCGGGGAACGCCAAGCTGGTTTATACGCCATCACATGTCCGCGGGGGGCTCCGCTCGGAGTCGATCGGCGTCTGGGGCCGTCCCGGAACAGCCAATCACAGCGCATCGATCCCCCACACGTGAGCGCCTTCCGAGCGGCCCCGGTCGCGCCAGGAACTGCCTTGCGCGCTGTCCACGATCGTCCTAGCTCGCTGTACCACTGCCAGCCCCCATCGGCCAATCCGTGGTCGCGGTCGGGACGCCTAGGAACTCGCATCCCCACCGGACCTCGCCATCCGCAGCTTCGACATAATTCGACGGCGCCCCCCGACACACATTCCGGCGCATCGCTTCCAGAACATTCAGCCTGCCGGCACGTGGCCATCGGTGATGCTCCCCAACGCTTGCTCGATGACCATTCTGGGCGCTGGTGCTTTGTCTTGAAACGCGTGTTCCTCGCGGCTGCCCTCGACGCCCATTCACTATGTTCATGAACCCACTGGCACTCGTGTTTGGTTCTCTTGCCTCTGCCGGGCTTCTTGCCTGATCGGCCCGCGTTTTCATGCTGGTCACTTCAAATACAAAACGCAATCTCTGGCCACCCTGGTCGGCCTGCTTCAGGATGTTGTGGCTCGAGGACTCTTTCCGAGCCAGCCCGCTTCTCTCATGACGAAATTCTCGACAAATACTCTTTTGCCATTTGACAGAGGTTAATCTTGGCCATATCCTCAACGATCCCGGCCTTGGACTCGACACGTCATCAGCTTCTGTTCGCTCGGCCTGCAATCACTTTATCGTGTCAATTTCGGTCACTGCGTTCCATCCTATACAATTGCTTTACCAGGCTGATTTCACGAGCCTCGAATTTATCTACGGGTCGGAAAACTTGCACAACCGGCTGTCTTGTTAACCTCGTCAACACATGTGAATCAACTTCATTTCTCCCACATTGTGGTGGCGAGCTCGGTCGATCCTTAACACACCAGAGCCACCCCATCATCTCTTGGCTTGTCCTAGCCGAGCAACTTATCTACAGGTGCTAGGGATACCCGGTCAAATTCGGGTTCCCATCTGGGAGCTGATCTGGGACATCAAAGACCAAGACCGAGCACCCGTCGGGGCTTTGTTTGCAAAACAGTACGGGATCGCGCCGGATGCTTAGACTGAAGCTTTGGGGATGGGCATCGAGAAGCTAGGACAGACCCTCTAGTCGTAACTGCGATCGTGTGTGGCGAGGCTCAACCCGAAATGGTCTAGCTATAATGCCAGGCTCGACCCTCCCGTTTAAGCTACTCACAAACGAAAAGTCGGTAATCGTCCTTGCGAATACCACGATTTTTTCCCACGACGTGCAAGCGGAGACATTCCAAAAAGAGAACCACTAGACCATGGGCAGAGCCCTCCATCAGTTCCAGACAATGTATTGCTGACCCGATTCTCACCGAACTCTCACGCAGGGAGGTTTTACACGAGCTAGATACGAATGTACTTAGCTCAACTACGAAGGTAGAGAACTTTGTATTTACTGTACCTAGATACGAATGTACTACAAGGGACAGTGAGAACGAGAAATAAATGAAGAAAAGAAAGAGGGAAAAAAAACTGTACCTTAGCTCAACTACGAAGGTAGAGAACTAAGGAAAGAAAATTTTCACTGGTGCGCACATAACATCAGAAATGGACAAACAGGTACAAACACACCGCATACATGAACGGATATGATTGTAAATTCAACACGAACGTCCTTGTTTCAGGCGAGATGTTCGTGTTGGGGTTGGAATCGATATTGTGGAATCGTGTTGCTTGAGCATGTGTAAATGATCGGGAATTGAATTCTTGTCCCAGGATCGTGCGCAATTCTCTCCTGTTTAGATTTCGTATCAAATTTTCCGCCTCTTCGCAGCTAAGCTAAGCATATAATACTACTTGCTGGGAACCTCTATGCGCATAGGAGAGGGATGCAATCACGCGAAAAGAAATTCACCGTGAGGTTTGGACTAATTCGAGGGCAGTTTCACCCCTTCATCTGCTTTGTTGTCTTGGAGCAAATCAAACAGACTCATTGCGCACATCACCATTTCTCAGAGTAGCACCTCACACATCATTCCTGGGTTCTTGCAGAATAGAACAAATCGTATTGGTTGTCAGGCGATTTGTAGTCGCACCATGTGCCGGCGCTTCTGAAGCACAAAAACAGATCGATCCGTCGCGGGACCGTGGAATGAGTTGATACAATTCAAATATAGATATGAATCTCAAGTTAAACGGTGTGCAAGCAAATGGCTATCGGCCGAACCATTAACGGGTGATCGCGGGGCTCCAGGTCCAAGCACATTCGCACGGTATGTGATCAACGCGAGGCGGCAGTCGAGCTATAGTAGGGGGATAGGGGAGAAGGCGAGCGGGTGCGATTCGGGAAGCAACGAGTGTGGTAAGCACCAGGAGAGATACGACCGAGTCCGAGGGCGACGTTTCGTGGGGCGCGAACCCTGCGACCGACCCGCCTAATTTAATCCCCCATTAACAATGCCATAACGCGTGTCCGCATGCGAGCAAGTGCACCATATTGCATCTATGCCATCGTGCCTCGGGTCGGGGGCTGGAATATATGCTTTCCAGCTGTTGGGGTTGTAGAATATGAATGTACATACTCGAATGATCTAGAATGTGTATGATTCAGTAATCGAGTCAAGTGTAAATGCCTCATGTACATGCACAGCAGCAGAGCGTATAACTCACATGTATTCTTAGGGCATAATTAAGGGCTCTACGAGCCCCTCGTACTCCATCGTTTTACCCGCGCGCGCACATTCCTTTTGTAAAATGATTCTATAAAATAAATATATACGTTTGATTTCTATAGTAGTGTACTCTCTTTTGGCCTTGTTAGTTGTTCGTCCTGCGAGTGTAAGAAAAGCGAGATAAACATATTCGTATTATATCGTATGTTATTATTATATCTCAAAACGAACTTTGAGTGTTGAATGAATAGAACCTGATAATGCAGGGAAACATTTGATCTTCATCCTTCATTTCTACCTAGTCGAATCCACTCAGCGTCGTCCACTTTGCAAGGGTCCCAAGTAGATTTAGTACGCAGAATGAGCTTCCTTCCTTGAATATTATTAGTCTGAAACTCTCAGCGCATACATGTCTGTTTAAGACTCACTTGGGAAGCAGCCTTAATGGGTCGTACAACTCCACAAGTGGATGAAGCCTTTAATTTGCAGGATTTCTGGTCGGCGAAACCTTGTTAACTAGGGCGACGGCGGGCTGTGGTTCAGAGTTTGTTGCACGTTGGGATGTAATGCTATGACATTGGTAGTCGGACAGCTTGATCTTCATCAATGGGAGGGATGACCGATTGAGGTTAAAACCCACCACTCTGTTGAAAAAAAGACTTGGGACAGCCCGTTGCTGCTCCACTTCCATCGCGCTACTCGATCTGCTGAACGAGTTTGGCCAGTCGGCGTTATCCATGGCGGGAGGAAGCTCAAAGTCGCCATCCAGCTCGGCTTCACAGGCCACGGTGTAAGGGTATGACTTTGATAGAGCACTTTGTTTGGTGGATAGATCTGGGAAGAGTCTCGCAGCCGAAGCGTGCGTCCGTCTCACACCAATTTCCAACTCCCAACTTCCCACATCAGGGCGTGCGCGGGCCTTTACTTCGTCGACTCCACACCTATTTTCGAGACAATCGGAACTGATTTTTGTAATTGACGAGCATCGGTCACGAGCCTCGCGTTGAACGTTGGTTCGCGGTGGTGAGTCGGTAGCTTTAGGAGTCATATCGATTCGCCTATGAAGGCTGGGACAATCGCTGCGTGTCAGCAGGCTGCTACCAGTAAAATTGAAACATGGCGCTCACCTATCGATGGGGTTTCTCCCTGGCGATGTTTGCTATTTAAGAGTTGATAAGCCGACATTGGTGTCTAAATGATGCGCACCTGGCTCCCCTCAGAGTGCCTGAGCGAGGAATTAGCGTAGGCGATGTCGAGTTAATAAGAGCCCGACTCACGTAACAAATTGCATCACCACTGTATTGAAGGTAGTCCGGCCGGAATTCTCGCTGGGCGCTCAAAAGCGGTCGAAAGGACGTGTTGAACACTGTGGGCCGGCGAGTTCAATTAAATACGTTGGCCTATCAGCCTTGGCCTGACCACTTCAGCCTCACATTTCTGCTGACGGGACCAGAAGCTCCCCCCTCCAATAATAAATCAAGATTAGATTAAAATGCGCTAGGCTGCCTTGGCGCAGGTAATTTCCGACATATTACAAAGGATTCGTGCTGGACGCTGAGGTGGAGGATGGTGAAAAGAATTCGGGTTACACCTGCAAATCTCGTTTGAATTTCGAGGTCACGGAATTGTAGAAAGTGCATGGGATTATTGCTGTTTCACATAAAGTTGGCGGACCGTTTATTTTTTGATCAAATAAATATTGTGCTGCGACCCGTAGGAGGGCTCGCACTAAAACCGACGGGTGTATTAAGGGGGATGCGAAGGTATTTCGACCTGCGGAGCAGGCACGAAACCTTTGGCTATATGTATTCAACTCTAGCATACAATCGAAGCATGATACATAAGCGGCGACAGAAAGGCACGGGCAGGCAAGAATTGAAGCAAGATGGATACCAGGACACGAAGGGGTGGATGGAAATGAGAAGGCGGACGAGGCAGCAAGAGACGCGGGACAAGGCGGTAGAAGTCAACTCGAATCGCTCCCGACGCATCTAAGAGATCGCATACCAACCAACCCCACAGCGGCGATTCGAATATTCCGGAAACGGTTGTTGCGACAATGGAAGGAGGACGTCGAGGATACAACAAGAAAGGACAGGCTACAGAATCTAGACCCGACTTTCCCGTCGCTCAATTTTTTCAAGGCGGCCAAATCCCTCCCACGACGCGATTATTCAGTATTGGTCCAACTACGACTCGAACATTTCCCAGTTGCAGCATACCTCAGCCGATTCAAAATCATCGACTCTCCAACCTGCCCGAACTGCAAACTACAAGACCAGACGATATTCCACGTTTCGATGATCTGCCCGGCGCACAAGGCGGAACGAGCACTGAGAACACGCGAATTGGGCGACGCGTCAAGGTCGTTTAGGGCGTTATTGGAACCGAGAAAGGCGACGAAACACTTGATGCGGTACTTGGAGCGCATAGGACTAATATGAAGGACGAAAAGGTGACTGTATCTATTCACACATCGACTAAAGGATAACACCGTACATGTTAGAGCGCATATACACTAAAGACACACAAGAAGGAGGAGAATGAAGCGAGCCGGGAGACACAAGAGGGAGACCAAATCGCAATTGCGGATTTGAGGCGCTCTGGGGCACTAAAACGATCGAAGCGGTCGGACGGCAGGGGGGCGTAGGCTCGTCTGCCGGGCATTGCTCGGAGTATTAGGATACAGGCTCAGGGGCCGACGATGGGGCGGAGTAGAAGGCGGTCTCCTATACCACAATCTGCTGTAACTGTCTTACATAGCCGCGGGCTGAGCGGACAGAATAAACTGGAACAAAAAAAAAAAGATACGTAAGCGAGACCATACGAAGTGGGAAATAGCAAGAGAAAGAAACACGAGGCAAATCCTTGAGACTACCTGATACAGAACCAGACCATATGGGTGTGACTATTTGTCCGGGGTAAGGCCGTTATAGTTGTCTCACGACATACTGACCTTTTGGAGCGTTTTTTGGGCGAACCTGCAGGATTTAGTGATTGTGTAAGAGACCAAAATGACCGCACAGACAAAAGGAATCGATTGAAAGAGAGAAAAATCGAGAGTTCCAAGTCTACAGTACAGAGATCTTCCTCGACCGTTTGTCCAGACTCATTTTCTCTCTGTTAATCGATCAAACTCACTCATCCAATTATTTTCGCATCATTCATTTACTCTCAATCCTCGTACTTAACCCAGAATGTTAGGAATACTGTCGGTATTTATTGGATCGAAAAATAAGCACTCCGCCAACTTTATGTGAACAGGCAATAATCTCTGGCCCACGGAAATTCGTAGTTATAATCAAAGCCCAATATAATCAATGTCAAGCTCGCTGAGGCTGGGATCCATACCTGTATCCACGCTTGCTCGTTTAAGGGGGGTGTAGAAGAACCATGTACTCACTCGAATGTACTTGAATGAATCGATTCATGCAGCCGAGTCAAGTGTCTATGCGCAGTATATGCGCAGCAAGGAGGAAGACTGACTCACAGGTACTCGTGGTATAAATATAGGTGCTCACGCGCCCTCTCGTACCCCATCTGTACTTTACACACTCTTTTTTCTTCTACCCGTTTTATTTCTATTAATATATAGATTTGATTTCTACATCGTTGAACAAGAAGTGCTGAGTAATTCCTGATAGCTCTCCCTGTCTAAACTCGAAGAGGGATCGTTGGATCATTGGTTGAGCTTAAAGAACATGTGCTGCGAGTGCGGAACCAAGCGAGTGGCCTATGATACGCTGTGCGGGTTAATGCTCAGCAGACTCGCACGACTCCGAGTCCACAAAATTGCTCACTACTTGTCCGTGGCTCTCGAAATCGGGGTTTCTTGTAGACCAAGGTCTATATGCGCAATATTTTGTTGGTTGATGTCTAGAAGCATGCGATATAGGTGCAGCTTACGGCGTCAAGCAAACTGATTCTATCATCCTGTGTCTATGTTGACTGGCACGGCCGAAAGCCAGAGGGTACCTTTTCCTCTAGGTCAATCAAAAGCAACACACCTCATAAAATAGGGTATGCCGATTCTGTCTTCCGGCTCAGTGACTGATATGTAAGAGTCGCGGAGCCACTAATCGGTGATCTAGCCCATCTCTCACCCTCTCGACCTCGTCGTCCAAGGCAAATTTGATGCTCGCTCGCCGTGGAACACGTAGAAACTGGGCTCGGTGAGAGCGTATTACGCTGGCTCGGGCTGGAGACTGTGATTGTTTTCTCTGGTCGGAAACTAAACTTAGATAAATCAAAGATAGAGGAGAAAAAGACATACTGCAACATTCTTGAACGAGTTGGTGGCATGCGTGAAATGCCAGGCTTCACTCTGAGCGGGATACTAGTCCCCAGCCATCCGTCAGCCTTACGTCTTGAAGGTAAAGTGAGGCTGAGATTACCCCTTGCCCAATCCCATGCATGACCAGGGCGGGGTCCGTGATGACTTTATCCTCTCTCGGCGGCACATCCTCAACGATGGCCTCGGTCGAGGGCTTCTTGTTCGGCGCAGTCTTCAGATTTTTGCGACTTGGCACACCGCCTTCGCTCTTGATGCTGGACGAACGCGAGTTCGATCCAGGAGGGTGTACACCCGGTCTGCGAGTCCAGATCACATCGGCGGTGACCTCGAGGTTCTGACGCTGCGCGCTCGTCTCTTTGAGTGAAGAAACGCTCATCCTCCCGCCTTCCTGTGTTTGTCCTGTACTCGTTCTGGCGCCAGCCGCTTTGGCATTTTCGATTCTGTGATACACGCGAGTGGCGCTGGCTAAGCGATCTCCTTTGCTGGTAACCAGTAGCCGGTTCCTCAGAACCGGAAGAATCCAGCCGAAGGTGGCGTCGTGCCCCGGAAAATACGGGCAGAGGACACGTCCTGGAACACGAGGCTGTAATCGGATCGAGGGGGTGCCGTTTTGAGCTTATGCTGTGCTTCGAGTGTGCCTATTGAGAGAGCTGCTTGTACCTTGTCTGGGTATGACGAGGGGATAGGTTTGACTACGCTGCGAAGAAAAGTTGGCTTTCTGGACAAGTCAAATGATTGGGGAGAAAGACGTACTGGTACGCTCGTTCGAGTTCTCGCGACAGGTCTGTCTCGACCGCTTGCGACTTTAGATTTTTTAATTAGTTGAAATTGTCCCCACAACTGGCAGAGTAAACGAACCTCGTCGTGCATCCACACACAGCGACGAAATCTGATCGGCGGAGAAGGGGATCTCCAAAACACATGGTACAACTATGTTTCCCTCGTTAATGAGTGTTGCCTTGATAAGTGTAAAACGAAAAACACACCCACGTGGTCTTGACATTAATCCCAAACAGTTTACCCACATTCACTGGTACACCCAGGAACCCATCCTCGCCCTCGTCCCCGAGCGGAGGAACCTTCTTGACTCCTCAAACACGGTCATTAGCGGTCTTTTTCTCCTCCTCGTCAGCCACGCTGTTCCCAGCATGCCTCGCGCGCAATTGACTCTTCGTGCGTGAATGTCTGCCACACCATGTTTGGACCAAGCGAGACGGGCGCCGAGGACAAGCGCTCAGCGGGACCAGCGTGGTACCATTGAACAAAGATACGAGGCGGGGCATCGACTTCTATGTGCGAACTCGAACGGCACAATGGAGATAAGAGCGGGATGAGGAGCGTGGGAATAGGGGTCGCGTTGTTCGATGTCAAGTTTAGCAGGGCGATGAACGTGACGTCATGGATGGTCAACGCTGGACCTATGAAATACCTGACTTATTTAGTCTTTTTGGCCCAAGTTTGAGAGGGCGTCAGCAAAACGCTTGGAGTCTGTTGAGAAAAACTTGCCCGGGTATGTCAATCAAGCCCTTCACGTATAGCGACAGCCACCGGGCACTTTGTCTCTCAATCGGTGTAATCGACCCGCAAAGTTATAGAATACCATCAGCTGTAGCGTGATTGGCAGAGAACACGCGGTCAGACTGGACAAAGGAAGACGCCAGGCAGAGCAAGCGATGAGCTGATGGATGCGCAATCATGATCCCACCGCCGAGCACGAGGAGCACAGCCATCCACTCAGGAGCGCCCACGCCTCACCACACACGTCCTCTCCGAAACCAGCCCAGTTTCTCCGTCGCACGGCATACGAGCGCCTCGTTCGTCATCTCCACCACTTCTGCCCTCCCTTCGTCGCTAAGAATCGAGTGTAGCTTCTTGTTGACCGCAAAACCAATGGTAGTGATAAACCCATCGTCGTCATCGGCTCCAGTTGGATCCTTTCCAGTAACATCACGATTGATGACTGTGGCCATGGTCATGGGCGATTTTTTGAGAATTTTGGCGTAAAGAGAGAAAGAGAGACGGTCTAGAGCTTTACTGTTTTGGAGGTCGGTGTTTCTTGCTTCCTGGCACAATGTTGTGAGCCATGACTATCGGCCTTACCCCGGATGAATACCAGTGACCATATGGTCTAGGATCCCATTTGGCAGTGTTGAGGCTTCACCTCTCTTCTTTATTGATACCATTTCCTCTTATGTACGGTTATGCTTATGTACTACAATTCGATTGTATGCTACGGTGTGAATACATATAGCCAAGGATTTCGCACCTGCTCCGCAGGTCGAAATACCTTCGCATCCCCCTCATCATATCTATCGGTTTAAGTACGATCCCTCTTACGGGTCGTAGCACACAAGGAGACCCAGTAGCCGTATGCACATCTGTATCCCCCGAAAATAATCGTGCACTTCAGCATTCAAAAACCGCGCGGCTGGCTATGGACGTACTGCTTGCATCGGCATCTTGGCAGAGCACAATTATGCGGTGGGTACAGGGTGTAGATATGATGTGGAAAGGCCGACCAGCAGACACTAGGACAAGCAGAATAAAACCTCAGTGCTCATAGGATACATTCGCCAATATTGAACTCCAATCATTAATTATATGGTCCATGCCAAATTCAATCAGAGACACAGGTGCTCGCTAACTCTCTGCTTGGAAAGATTCAACTGACATAAATTTTGGTAAGCCGGAAATCGAGTGATATCATCAGGCTAATTCGCGCGACAATTGGAACGGCTTGTGACTACCGCCTGTTCAAGGCTGCTCTCGGATGACTTGCCTGTGATCGTGCTGGCAGACGCTTGCGATTTCATCAAGATCTGGAACAACTGGGCGTTTTGTTCAATTCAACGCGTAGAGGAAATATACCCACAGCGCAAACTGTCGGCACCTAAGCGCATTGGCATGGCCTGTGGCCAAGCATAGCCGCGCACGCACCATCTCAGGCGGCCTGCCCCCGTCCATATAAGTTTTGACCAAATAGGTGCCCATCCTGGCGAAGAAATGTGTAATGGAAGCCAAGACAGGCATTGCCGCGATTCGCCGGCCAAAAGGAGGTCACAGCTATACTGCAACGAAGGCGCGAGAATGGGTATGTATCGACCGCATTCAAAAACCATCCCAAGTACGACCACTGATCACGGCGATTTGGTCCAGGAGAATATCACCGACGTTATCACGGCATAACATGCCCATCTCATTCTATTTCAAACTTGCTGACATATATGCGCGTTGCAGGTGCGATGTGGTATCGTAGGCCTGTCCCCTTGCACAGATAGCTTTGGGGTGGATGGGAATGAAAATTGACAAAAAAGCGATTAATACAGGCTGGCAAAGCCGACCGGCGAACAGTATCCCCGTAACGCACTTGCGAAATCGCCAAGGGAAGCTTCAAGAGGACTCAAGTTGAATGAAATTTTACGTCGTGACACAAGATCTCTAGAGTCTTGTTTATATCATCCACGGGAGTTCTCGATACTTTTGTGACGCATCTTACGAATCGATGGCCAACACGGGCATCATACCGAATGTGATCACTATGCTGCGCCTAAGTCTGCCGATTACAGAATCGCCCATATTTCAGCAGCTGATTCCATCTGATGCAGCAAAGCGCCTCGATTGTGGATAAAGCCGGAGCGGCCTATGAGGGGCGCATTTATCTCACTTTGGACTGCACCCGCTATGCCAGAAGCACCCACGGAGTCCGAGGCAGGTTTTTTGTCACTCACAGAAATATTCACAGCATTCACACTGCCCAGAGGGGCAAGAGAAATAGTAAAAACAACACTATAAAATAACAATTAGGAAATTAACGTAGCAAAAGACAAGATCGGTACGCCCAGCAGAGAAGCGGTTGTGACAGTCAACTGGATTGAATTAGGTTTGTGAAGGAAGATGAGCGAGACCCCAGACCAGAAAGACGGCAAGGCTACATCAAACGCCAATCCAGCGTTGCGATCGCACGGCAAGGGAACAGCCGTGATGTGCGATAATCACGCATTTCACTATCTTGGGGAAGGCTACCTGACCCAAGTAAAGGATGTCGAGATTGAGGCGCTTGCGTGTCTCGAGTTGGCCGATCGAGGCGACGACGGCACTGATCAGTCCTGTGTTCGATGAGCCATACGTCTAGAATCCCCATTCTGCAAGGCAATATAAAATTACTGCCAGAAGAGATGCTGACGATAGAAATACCCGGACTGGCCGGTTAGACCGAGGACAGGAAGAGAGACGATGTATGACTTGATAAGGTATGTGACGAAATCTCAAACTATGATCGAACTAACAGGCTCGAGCCAATGTCAAAAAGACGACGGAAAGATGACGCGGCACAAGCTACAACGGACATACGAGCCAGTGACCAGCTAGTGACTGATGTGAAGCATGAGCAGCACAACACATGCTTCACCGCAAGCTGGAGAATTGATGAGGTTCTGGCTGACAGTCAAGACTACCCGAGATACCTGGGCGCATTTGGGACCTTTTGGCTCCTTCACTATGAACGAGCAGGAGAATTTGCAAGCCTGGAAATGGCAATCGCATATCTAGTGCGAGCGGTAGAAATGACCCCATATGGCCACCGGGATAAGCCTAGTCGCCTGAATAAGCTTGGAATCGCATGGAGTCGTCGATTTGAGCGACTGGGTGACATGTCCGACTTGGACAATGCGCTCGCATGTCAAGTTCACGCAGTCAATCTCACTCAAGACGGCCATCCTCATAAGCCTAGTCGCCTGAATAACCTTGGAAACGCATGGCTTTGTCGATTTGAGCGACTGGGTGACATGTCCGACTTGGACAATGCGCTTGCATGTCAAGTGCACGCAGTCAATCTCACTCCAGACGGCCATCCTCGTAAGCCTAGTCGCCTGAATAACCTTGGAAACGCATGGCTTTGTCGATTTGAGCGACTGGATGACATGTCCGACTTGGACAATGCGCTCGCATGTCAAGTTCATGCATTCAATCTCACTCCAGACAGCCATCCTGATAAGCCTGGTCGCCTGAACAACCTTGGAATCGCATGGAGGAGTCGATTTGAGCGACTGGGTGACACGTCCGACTTGGACAATGCGCTTGCATGTCAGGTTCACGCAGTCAATCTCACTCCAGACGGCCATCCTGATAAGCCTGGTCGCCTGAACAACCTTGGAATCGCATGGAGGAGTCGATTTGAGCGACTGGGTGACATGTCCGACTTGGACAATGGGCTCACATGTCAAGTTCACGCAGTCAATCTCACTCCAGACGGCCATCCTCATAAGCCTGGTCTCCTGAACAACCTTGGAATCGCATGGAGTCGTCGATTTGAGCAACTGGGTGACATGTCCGACTTGGACAATGGGCTCACATGTCAAGTTCACGCAGTCAATCTCACTCCAGACGGCCATCCTCATAAGCCTGGTCTCCTGAACAACCTTGGAATCGCATGGAGTCGTCGATTTGAGCAACTGGGTGACATGTCCGACTTGGACAATGGGCTCACATGTCAAGTTCACGCAGTCAATCTCACTCCAGACGGCCATCCTCATAAGCCTGGTCTCCTGAACAACCTTGGAATCGCATGGAGTCGTCGATTTGAGCAACTGGGTGACATGTCCGACTTGGACAATGGGCTCACATGTCAAGTTCACGCAGTCAATCTCACTCCAGACGGCCATCCTCATAAGCCTGGTCTCCTGAACAACCTTGGAATCGCATGGAGTCGTCGATTTGAGCAACTGGGTGACATGTCCGACTTGGACAATGGGCTCACATGTCAAGTTCACGCAGTCAATCTCACTCCAGACGGCCATCCTCATAAGCCTGGTCTCCTGAACAACCTTGGAATCGCATGGAGTCGTCGATTTGAGCAACTGGGTGACATGTCCGACTTGGACAATGCGCTCGCATGTCAAGTTCACGCAGTCAATCTCACTACAGACGGCCATCCTGATAAGCCTGGTCGCCTGAACAACCTTGGAATCGCATGGAGGAGTCGATTTGAGCGACTGGGTGACATGTCCGACTTGGACAATGCGCTCGCATGTCAAGTTCACGCAGTCAATCTCACTACAGACGGCCATCCTGATAAGCCTGGTCGCCTGAACAGCCTTGGAATCGCATGGAGGAGTCGATTTGAGCGACTGGGTGACATGTCCGACTTGGACAATGCGCTCGCATGTCAAGTTCACGCAGTCAATCTCACTACAGACGGCCATCCTGATAAGCCTGGTCGCCTGAACAACCTTGGAATCGCATGGAGGAGTCGATTTGAGCGGCTGGGTGACATGTCCGACTTGGACAATGCGCTCGCATGTCAAGTTCACGCAGTCAATCTCACTACAGACGGCCATCCTGATAAGCCTGGTCGCCTGAACAGCCTTGGAATCGCATGGAGGAGTCGATTTGAGCGACTGGGTGACATGTCCGACTTGGACAATGCGCTCGCATGTCAAGTTCACGCAGTCAATCTCACTCCAGACGGCCATCCTGATAAGCCTGGTCTCCTGAACAACCTTGGAAACGCATGGAGGAGTCGATTTGAGCAACTGGGTGACATGTCCGACTTGGACAATGCACTCGCATGTCAAGTTCACGCAGTCAATCTCACTTCAGACGGCCATCCTCATAAGCCTAGTCTCCTGAGCAACCTTGGAAACGCATGGAGGAGTCGATTTGAGCGACTGGGTGACATGTCCGACTTGGACAATGGGCTCACATGTCAAGTGCACGCAGTCAATCTTACTGCAGAAGGACATCCACACCAGCCTGGTTATCTGTACAACCTCGGCCGTTGTCATCAAAGTCGATATATCGTGTCCAAGGATTCTCAAGATCTCGAGACCGCTTCTGTTGTACTTGGGCAGGGTGCCAGATCCTTGGTTGGCCCACCTCGCATTCAGTTCTATTGTGCTCGGCTATGGGCAGACACATTATCTCAACTTGAGCTTTCTCCACTAGAAGCATATAGCACTGCCTTTGCGATTTTGCCCAAGTTGATCTGGCTGGGACAAACTGCCCAAGCACGATACTCCATCTTGACGACCATCAGCGAGTTTGTGCCGGAAGCTGCAGCTTGGGCATTTGCCAAAAAATTACATGACATCGCTCTAGAGTGGCTCGAACAAGGCTGCTCGGTCATCTGGAAACAGACGTTACACCTCCGGACACCATTCGATGACCTTGCTGAAGTGAGCGCTGAACTAGCCAACAATCTGAAAGACACCGCTTCTCAGCTCGAAACGGCGTCGTCGTCTTCGTACACTGTCAACTATACCCCCGAGACAATGGTAAACACTGAGTCTCTGATTCAACGTCACCATAAACTCGCGGCTCGTTGGGAGAGCCTTGTCGCGGAAGCTCGCCAGCTTCCTGGGTTTCAAGAATTTTTACTACCAACAAAGGCAGAGCTCCTTCGAACGGCCGCTCGAGATGGTCCAGTTGTGTTGATCAACACTCACGATACACGTTGTGACGCTCTTATCATCATGCCAGGGGTGGAGGACATGGTTCACGTGCCACTACCAGGGGCTTCCTCGGCTAAATGCGGACATCTACTTATGCAGAGCAATAGGCTCTACCGTAACGGCCAGCAGGGTCGCTTGGCTCGTGGATTCACGTGTAAATCCGAAGATCCTCTCCAAATCTTCAAATCGCTCTGGTCATACGTGGTGGGCCCAGTTTTAGATGCAATTTTGGGAATAGTAAGCATGGCCCTCGACGGATCCAAGTTTCTAATCATCTCACCAATGACTTCTAGAATAAAGATACTTCGGACGTGCTTCCTCACGTCACGTGGTGCGCTACCGGAGCTTTATCATTGTTGCCTCTTCATGCAGCAGGCCCATACGACGGCCGATCGCCGAACGCTTTCGATCTAGTCGTTTCCTCTTATACGTCAACAATTGGCGCGTTAATCTCGCACACCGCACCTTCGATCAAGTCTCAGTGTCGGCTTTTGGCAGTTGGGCAAGCTGCGTCACCAGGGCAGACTCCCCTGCCACATACCGTAACGGAACTCAATATTGTCAAGAAACACATCGAACCAAGCAACTATTGCGAGCTCACCGGCGCGTCCGCAACCATCCAGTCCACACTTGAGGCCATGGAAGCGAATGACTGGGTGCATTTCGCATGCCATGGGAGTCAGGACACCTCGAATCCTCGCCAAAGCGCTTTCCATCTTCACGATGGGAAGCTCACCCTGGACGAGATAGCCAAGCGAGCGTTCAAGAACAAGGGTCTCGCCTTTTTGTCTGCGTGCCAGACCGCCACTGGGGATGCCAAGCTACCAGGGGAATCGACTCATTTGGCGGCCGGGATGCTTACAGCAGGATATCGGAGTGTCATAGCCACGTTGTGGTCGATCGAGGATGTGGATGCGCCAAGGATAGCGGAGGGTGTGTATGCGGAGCTTACCAAGGACGGGAGGATGGATTACACGCAGACCGCGAGGGCGCTTCACAAGGCAGTCGGGGTGCTACGTGAAAAGGTTGGGGTGGAGGCGGTTAAGCGATGGGCGCCTTTTATTCATTTGGGGTCGTAGTTCTCAGAATAATGTCGTGATGGGGAATGTGTATATGCTAGACAATGTCCTGCGCTGATGCAATTCGGGTTAAGCGAATCTAATCCATTGATATACATATATATGAATAGTGAGGAATATCATTAGGCCCCAGGTAGACTGCGTATGTAGTATGTGTAGTGCGTCTTCTACCGAGGAGGCCGCATATACCCTGGAGGAATTATATAGAAAACGATTCTGTGCACAGGAACTTGCAGGCGCAAAATCTCTGTATAATACACATATTATCTGAGTTTTCCCAATATAATTGTAGTTTCCTAGAATATAGTTGGCCGCCCAAAACAACTCTTCAATTAAAATCGACTTTGCTCGGCTTTAACTGTGTTAAATCGCGTTTAAGCATGTGCGTTCATCTGAAGTTGGGATATTGTTGAAGCATGTGACCTGGATTTTTTTTCACATGTATATCAAGTACTACACGAACAAAGGATTGAATCACACTATAGATACCGAGGCACAAAAGCCTAAGTGCAACGCGGTTACAAAAGGGTACGAAGCAAGAGAAGGCGTGAGTCGGGACAGGGTATCATGTGACTTGGGGTTTTTCTCTCGCACACATATTTAAGGACCTACAAGAACACAGGGTTGAACCAGTCAAAAACAAAACACAGGCACGCCTGAGGGCAGGACAAGAGTGGGACATGGAGGGGCGAGACGGGGGACAGAGGTAAAACAGCCCGGAGGTGTACTAAAGACAGCGAATGGTCTGAGAAACTAGGGCTCTGTGACAAACGCAAATTTGAAAACATGTTTGACACAAACAATTATAAACGCTGTTTTCAAACAGTAACTCACCGTTTGAAGCTGGTCCGAAAGTTGCACGTGACATACAGCCATTAGTCAGTGTTGTGCCATTGTGGCAGAGACAACTGCATTCATACTTACATTTTGCCACCACCTATTCCCCAGCTTCTATTGACAGCAATGCCAGTACCTAGCAGTCAGGGCTCACCAAGCCAAGTGCCAATTGACCCCCATCTCCTTGAACTTTTGTGTCACCTTTGTACTTTGCTGGTGTCCCTTACAGATCACCTGAGCATTTACCCATTTATCAGCTTTAAACTTGAGAAGCATGATATAGAGCACTATGGGTCAGCACAGAGTGCTCTAGACCACAAGCTTAAGCTTATCTTTGGTTCTTGAGTTGAAGGCCATTCAATTGAATTCCAGGGTTGTGGGCAGTTGCTTGAAGCAATTTTACATACATTTTCAAAATACATAGATGGGGAGGAGGGCAAGAACAGGAATCTATGGTTGTGGGTGAAAGAACTGACAGTTGCAGCAGCTGAAGTGTTGAACCCTGTGAGCATATTTTTGGTGACCAACTGCTAGTGCTCTTAGTGCTAACAAAAGAAATAAAATAAAAAATAAAAAAACACTTCAGAAAGCATGAAATTCACCATTGCCAGACAAGCACAAGTTGTGCACTCCATGTTGTAGCCAGAAGTCAAGTTGACTAGTCAAACCCAAGCTTACTGAGTCAAGCATTCATGAGGCAAAGGCTAGGAGCACTATCTGGGTGAGTACAGTATATGCATCTGGATGAGATTATGCTCACCCTCCATTTTCCTTGGCCAGTATCCTCACAATCCAGCTGACTTGGAGGACAATATGCCTGCTTCAGAATTGGGGCCAGGCTGTCAATGCAATGAGCTCCTAGACAAGCTTGTTATTCCTTGTCATTTGTCAACAACAAGAAGTCAGGCAACAAGGAAATAGTAAGGAAAGAACTTGTATTAAACAAGAGGTCAAGTTCTTGAGGAGTCCTCTGTGAACTTGACCTGGTTTATATACATGATACAAGCCACATCATAATGAACAAGTCCATACAGTGAGTCATGACCAATAAGAGATAGAAGCAACTGCAGAACTGCAGAATTTCACATCAGAGTTGAAATACATCTTGGTTATCAGTCCAGAACCTCCTTCAAATCACATGACACAGATATACCACAAAAGGCAAGTATGTTTTGAAAATGATCTTGAAAAATGTAATAAATCAAGAAAATATTATAGAGTGGATATATGCATGTCAGTTTGTGACACTTCCCCCCTTCAAGGCACAGGGGTTGTGGGGTGCCTTCAGATGTGACTTGACATAGTCAGCTATGAGTTCTGGTGTGTTGGCCAGGTCATTGTAAGTTAACCATTGTCACTTGTCATAACCAAGCAATTTGACATAGTATTCAAAGACGTTAGACCTTCTGTTGTATCTTGACTTTATGATCTGTTCAACTTCAAATTTTTCTTCCCCTTCAGGAGTTACCACAGGTGGTGGTGGGGAAACCTGAAATCTGTAGGGGTTGTCCTTATATTTGGTCAGGAGTGAAATATGAAATACTGGGTGTATTTTCATGGTCATCAGCAAATCCAGTTTGAAAGCATGAGTGCTGTGTTGTGCTACCACCTTGAATGGTCCAACTCTCTTGTGGGCCAGTTTCCTGGAAGCCTGTTGTGTATGTATGTTCTTGGTGTTGAGCCAGACATTGTCTCCAACTTTAATGGCTTCTGGGGCCTGATGTTTCTGGTCATAATATTCTTTGACCCTCTGGTTTGCTATTTCCAGTGTGGCTTTAAGTTTGTCATGACCCTTTTGGAGCCATTCTGCATGGTTGTCTGCTAAGGGGAATTCTTGTACCTCCTTGTCCCCAACTGCTAGCCTTGGGTGGAAACCATAGTTTGCAAAGAATGGTGATTTGCCAGTTGAAGCATTGATGCCATTATTGTAGGCAAATTCAGCCAAGGGTAAGAGTGAGACCCAGTTGTCCTGCCAATCTGATACATAGTGTTTGATGTACCCTTCTACTACTTGGTTAGCCCTTTTGGACTGGCCATCTGTTTGACAGTGATATGCTGTAGAGTAGGAGGGTTTTATATCCAGCTGTTTGTAAAAGTGCCTTAGGAATTTGGATGCAAAGTTGGGGCCATGGTCTGAAATGGTTTTCCGTGGTAGCCTGTGAAGTTTCCATACATAGGTTAGGAACAAGTTTGCACAATCCATAGCACTAGCTTCTGATTGACATGGAATAAAATGGACCATTTTTGTCAGGCAGTCAACAACTGTAAATATGGCATCAAACCCTTCTGACAGGGGTAGCCCAGTGATCAGGTTGTAAGTAATTTCCTCCCAAGGTTTTTCTGGTGCTGGTATTGGGTTTAGGAGCCCTGGGGGAACTTGGTTGCTGTGCTTGTTCCTGATACAGGATTCACAGTGCATGACATATTTGTTGACTGATTTTTTCATTGATGACCATGCATCTTTGTGGTTTAACAATTTGTCACAAACTGACATGCATATATCCACTCTATAATATTTTCTTGATTTATTACATTTTTATGAGATCCTTTCAAAGCATACTTGCCTTTTATGGTATATCTGTGTCATGTGATTCAGGGGATGTTCCAGACCAATAACCAAGGTGTATTTCAACTCTGATGTGAAATTCCACAGTTCCGCAGTTGCTTCTATCACTTCTATCTCTTATTGGTCATGACTCACTGTACAGACTTGTTTGTTATGATGTGGCTCATATCATGTATATAAACCAGGTCAAGTTTGCAGAGGACTCCTCAAGAACTTGACCTCTTGTCAAATACAAGTTCTTTCTTTTCTTACTATTTTCCCCATTGCCTGACTTGTTGCCACCAACACAATTTGTATGTTCTGAACTGTCCTGGGTGTCCTGCTGCTAGGTTATCATGACAGCTTTTGATGACCAGCTTGCAGAGTTCCTTGTTATTTTGGACATAGATTTGGCCCTTGTATCATAAAAGTCCTTCATCCCATTCCCAATTTTTGACCTTCTCATTGTCATCTAGGGCTTTCAGCACTTTTGATAGATGCTCATTGCCTGGGATGGCATCCCTAATGAGTTGTTCAAGGTCATGGTCCAGTGTGATTGCTTGTAGCCACAATGATTTTATTAAAGATGTCAAGCTGGAATCCTGCACACCAGAATTCCAGCTTCCAGCAGCAAAAAATCCAGCAAATTCCAGCAATGACAGTGCCAGCACAGCACTGGAGTTGCATTTCTCAACTGAGTTCCCACCCAGCATGCTTGCGGATTCCAGCATGTAAGCACTGCTGTTCTGGCACTTTGCTGGTGGAATTCTGGCAACCTGCTGGTAATATTCTGGCAGGTGAGGCAGGTTCTCAATATGATGCAAGCCTGAGTGTGCATGTTGGGCTGAAGTTTTTGAATAGACAGCAGGAGAATAAGTCAATTGCACACAAAAATGTATGGAAGATTGCAACAGTTGCATAAATACACATGAGAAATTGTAAAGCATTGTATCAGAGAAACATTATATCAGTCAAGCAACAGGTTTGCCAGTCACATCCACATCCATCTTCTCCTTCTCCTTCCCACGCAACAGCAGCTTCAGCGTCCCTGGCTTCATCAGGCCTGCCTTCAAGTATGAGCCAAGTGTTGCTGTAGCTTGAATTGTGTGTGGTGAGAGGTTATGCCAGTGCTTCAACACAAGTGAGCCTGCAAACAAGAATGCACACTCAACATCAACGCTTGACACTACAACCATTATCAGAAACACACCAATCATAATAGTGAGTACATACCAGGGCAACTCAGAACATCAAGGGACATCTGCATTAACCCATTCTCCTTGTTTCTGCAGTGTTGCTGACCATACCACCACACAAGCAGGTTGAATGGGGTGCATTTTCCATCTACAATGTTGAAGATAGGTGTCCCTAATAGCAACATTAGTACTTAAGCATTGAGCTGATTGAGTCATACTCACCATTCACAAATTTGTCAACTGGGGATGACAATGGTGTGGCAGTGTTGTTGACAGTAGATAAAAGACAATCCATAAACAACTGAGCAACATAAAGTTAGATGTATATAACAAAAAAGAGGATATACTTACACTGAACCCAAACAACGCTGTCTTGCTTGACAATTCTTCAGCCTGGGGCTTGGGTTCAACATGCTTTGGCCAGTAGTGTTTGTGCCAAATCTCCTTGGCCAGTTTTATAGCAACCTTGATCCACTCTTCTTCCCATTCAACAGCCCTCATGTAGTGTATGTGTTGTGACCCTCTGGATGCTTCCTTGCGAAGCACTTAAGTAGTGGCTGCATTGATGGTTTGGTGCTATGCAGTATGTATTGGGTGTTCTTGTTACAGTGTTTGCTATGGTCTATGGTGGTTGACAAGATAAAGCAAGCTGAGGCGTCCAGTCTTGCTTTATCCCTCTTACATATGCCTGTGGCTGTGGTGGCTGCAGATGTATTATCTAAGCACACTCCGCAGTAGGTGTAGGTTATGTACAGTACTATGGGTTAGGTAATTGTTTGTCTAAAGTTTGTGCAGCTCCAAATCTTATAGAGCCATGCAAGGTCCAAGGGGTAGGCGCTGAGGTCACATGATCCTGCTGTAAGCGCCAAGATCATGTGACAACTTGCTCCTTGCTCCAAGTAACAATGGAGAGAAATGCTGGAGCAAGTTCAGGGTAACCACCATAAGCGCTGAGGCCACATGATCCTGTTATAAGTGCCAGGATCACATGACAACTTGCTCCTCACTCCAAGTAACAAGGGAGAGAAATGCTGGAGCAAGTTCAGGGTAACCACTGTAAGTGCTGAGGTCATGTGATCCTGCTGTAAGTGCCAAGATCATGTGACAACTTGCTCCTTGCTCCAAGTAACAAGGGAGAGAAATGCTGGAGCAAGTTCAGGGTAACCACCATAAGCACTGGTTAAGCGCCAAGGTCATGTGACCTTGTTTATGGCTTGTTCTGCTTAGGAAAAATGCCATAAATCTGTAGAAATATTTGGTTATTTTGTTATGTCTGTTTGACAGGTCATAACATTATCCCCCCCTTTGGACATGTCTTGGGGGACCTTGAGACATGGTTTAGATCCTTATGCAAAAAGGAATCTCATGCACCAAGGAGGTTAAGGGCACTGGACTTGAACCAATGACCTTTCAGCTGATTCAGTATTGTTCGATGAGGTCAGGCTGAGTCAGGCTAGACCCCTTAACCTCTTTGTTACATGAGATTGTTTTTCTTTTCTTTGTTGTGGAGGTTATTTAGGGGTGAGGATTCATCTGCTTCTTCTCAGAATGCCCCAACTGTTTGGATGGGCATAGCAGAAGTTGTACAATACAGTAAATAATTCTAAGGGAATACAAAGAATGGTTTTCCTCCTGCATACACCCATTCTACATTTCTTGATACCCATAAGTCCCCTTCTTCCCCCTCTATGTCTGACCAACACTTCATGATTGCCAACTGGCTATTTCCCAGAATAACTGTCAGCCGTACCTTCATTGATTTCACATGCACATACCTGCCTGTGAAGTCCACCTTGTACTGGCTCAGGGCCTTGAGCAAGTACTTCCTGTTTGACTGGACCATGTTGTTCAGGATCCAAATGTCAGCATCTTCTGACAAGTTGCCCACATTCCACACATTGCACATCCAGCTGTGGCAGCCCTTGGATTGTGCATATGCCATTTTCCCTGTTCCAGTTTCTCCTTCTATCACCAGGATGTGATGGCGCACCCCTCTTCCCCTCTTCTCAACCTCCTCAGCAAACCATCTGTCTGCTCAGTTGATGTGCTCCCAGTCCTCCAGGACCTCTAACTCCACAGGGATTGCAGGCATGCAACCCTGGTCTTCCTTGTATGTGTACTTGGCATATGCTCATACTGAGTTCCATGTTGTCACCATCTGGAGGGGGTGGAGGTGCTTGAACACCTGGTAGTACTCCTGTTTTGTCACCTCAGCAACAATCTCTGTCCCATCCTCCAAGTCTGCCTCCATCCTTGACTGTTTTCCACCCTTTCCCTTCACCAAGATCTCCTCCAACCTTTCCAAGGTCAGGTCCCCTGCCATCAAATCCTCTATCTCCTCACCATTAGCTCCAACATCCTTCCAGAGATAGTTGAAGGCATCCCTTGCTGGGTTGCCTCCTGGCCTGTCCTTGAGGTCTTTGGGCTGCATGTTGGGGTGTTGCCCCTTGAAGTCCCAGAACCCTGTGTTCTGGGTGTTCCACCTGCCCTTCCATTCCTGACTGATGGAGAGGGCATGGACATGCAGGGGCTGGGTTGGGTTGTAGTTTGGCTCCTCTGGGTTGTGCCGTTTGACCACAGCTAAGGTTGCCCAGTGATTGGGCCAGTGGCAGCAGAACACCTTGTATTGGGCAGCGAGCCCACTTGAGGGCTGATCATGTAGCTTCAACCAGGTCAGCAGCACTGCCCTGGTCTGGACACAGAATCGGGGGGCCCATGCAGTTTTGGTTGGCTCTTCGGACCCACGATCTGTCAGTGTAAGCTGTGTAGAAGCGGGTGAGGGGGCTTGGCTTGATTCCAAGGGTGCCAGCAATGGCAATGCCAACCTCTGCCCTGTGCTTGATTCATTTGGCTGGGGTGTTCCCACATTTGAGCCATCTTCGCTTAGCATTGTTGGTGTTTTTTGAGGTAGATGTGTCTTGTGGGGAGGGCATGAAATGATAGCCCCTTTTACCCCCAAAGGTGTCCCCTAGATATACCCTTTTCTGGTTGTTGTGATCACATGGTTTCCTGATGTAGGCTTGTGCTGGTTATGATGCATCTCTGAGGGGTGCCCTTCCTGTATTCCCCTGTGTTGGCCTTTCTCCTTGCTACACTTGGGGCCTCCACTGTTATGACCCGCCTAGCAGACATAACCTAACAACCAAATATTGTACAGATTTATGGCATTTTTCCGAAGCGGAACAAACCATAAACAGGATCACGTGATCTCGGCGCTTATTCAGCGATTAAGCGCCGGTGGTTACCCTGAACTCGCTCCAGCGTTTCTCTCCCATGTTACCTGGAGCGAGGAGCAAGTTGTCACATGACCTCGGCGCTTATTCAGCGATTAAGCGCCGGATGCTTAAGTCCAAAAAGGTCACATGACCCTCAGACCTTGCGCGGCTCTATAAGATTCGGAGCCGCACAAACTTAAGACAAACAATTACCTAACCCATAGTACTGTACATAACCTACACCTACTGCGGAGTGTGCTTAGATAATACGTCTGCAGCCACCGCAGCCACAGGTATATATAAGGAGGATAAAGCAAGACTGGATGCCTCAGCTTGCTTTATCTTGTCAACCACCATAGACCATAACAAACACTGTAACTAGAACGCTCAATACATACTGCATAGCACCAAACTGTAAACGCAGCCACTACTTAAGTGCTCCACAAGGGAGCCTCCAGAGGGTCACAACATCCGCTCCTCCACTTTGGTCAGTGCCCCCTCTCCAACCACTCCAGTAGTTAGGGGATAGTGTATATTCATGTGACTAGGCTAGGTCATGTGATTCCTGTGCTTTGTTGTTTGTTTTCTGGCAGGTGGTCACATGACTAGGCTAGGTCACATGATTCCTGTGCTTTTGTTGTTTGTTTTCTGGCAGATGGTCACATGTCCTTTGGTGTCACCTGACCAGACCTTGTTTTGATGTTTGTGCAAGTTATTGTGTTGCACTGTGATCTTTTAATGTTTGTGGTTTTGTTGTTTTCCTTCCTCATCCTGTCTTTACTATGTGTGTTATTTCCCTTAACTACAATCCCCTTGACTGCACCTGCTGGTCTCTCCTTGAGGGGGAGTACTGTGCCTACTGCAATGCCATGTGCAACGCCTCCCTTGAAGACTTCTATGGAGGTGTTGGGGATTGGTTCTTCTGTGGGGTGCCAGGTATGTGTGCTTGTTCTTCGTTGTTCTCATGTTGCTAACTTGTTCTGTAGAAGAGTGCATCCTCCTCAATGGTCGGGCCCATGAGGCCACCCTTGAGCATGTCTGGGTGCTCGTTGATCAGGACTACAAGTCCTTTGAGGAGCAGTCTCACCAGGCTGCTCTTGCTGAATTCTTTGAGGAGGGCTCTGCTCCCTTGTTTGATGAGGCTTCACCCTTTGCAGTGTCTGGTTCTGTGTGTTTCCAGAACTACATGGCTGACTTCCCAGGGGGGGAAGCCCCTTGGCTGCAACCCACTACCCAGTCAGTTGTTCAGACCAATAAGAAGGATAAGAAAGGCAAGAAGCCCTATGTTGAGTGTACACACAATAAGACTTGCTGATTGATACCTAGCCATGATGTGGCTGTGATGATGGTGCTTACATGCTGCCCCAATCATTTACCACTTAGCAGTTCGTACTTGATGTATTGCCTCATATCGTATCTACAGTAGTATAGCTTTACAGATGCTACATAGTATATATACGCCTATGTACATATGCTTATACTGTAACAGCAGATTCCTCCACTCAAATCTATATAGTTAACTGCACATTTATTTAACACCCTATACCCAGCCCCTCAAGGGCAAATGTAAATAGAGAGTAAAAAATGTATTAAGTTTGATGTGTAAAAATAAAACTCTTATACATTCAAGAAAAATCTGTGGGAGGCAAAGTGGTCATATGGGGGCTGGTTCCAACAGTGGCACCTCCTCCAGAGCTTCGACAAGCTTGTTTTCCCACCAGTCCCAGTTCTGTTTGGCTTCCTCTGCAGCTGGGTCCAGGGTGGGTTCCTTTATTACTGGCTTGGCTTCTTCCTCAGCCACAACCAGTGATTCTAGGCTTGATGTAAGGCTTGTCATATTGGTGTCGTAATTGGTGTCTTTGTTTGGGTGCACCTTCACCCAATTTTGGAAGTCGCTCATGTTTGCCTGCTTTGTCCTGATAGCAGTAAACAGCTCATCAGTGGTAGTTGCTTTGAGCAGTCCCACATACAGTGTGGCCAGTGTCAACTTCCATTCTTCCAACAATGCCTTGGCCCAGCACTCCACTTCCCAGTCCCCCCCTGTCTGCCATTTGGCCTGTGGCCCTCCTCTGTTGTCTTGCTGCCTTGGCCACCATGTTGACTGTTGGTCCCACAATATTGTCAATGACATACATCAGTGTTCTTAGCAAGGCATTTCTTGTTGTTGGCTTCCAGCTTCCATGCCATATCAGGACCCCTAACCTGGGATCCAGGTACTTGTCATCATCAATCCAGTTCCTTTCATCCCTTAACTTCTTTGGGATGTACACTGGGTTAGCCCCTGGCAACAGTTGCTCGGCATACCTCTGGGTGTCTTCCACGCTGGAGCAGTACATCCCTAGTTTAGGGCAATTTTCCCTGCCAGGGTAGGGTGCTGGCCACCTAGTGGTGGGTGGCTGCCAAAGTGGGACCACCTGATTTTCAGCAAGTGGCATGTAACAGTTGGGATGTGCAATTGGGTGAGTGATGAAAGGCATGTTTTGGGGTTTTGCAGGTGTATTGTGGTGCAAGTGAGGTGGTAGAGCAGGCTCTGGCCTTTCTTGGGTATCCTGGATGGCTCTTTTTAAAGCTTTCCAGGTCCTTGTTTGGTTCTCTTTGGCCTGCCTTTCAAGTCACCTGAGTGCTGACTTGTCTTGACTGGCATTGGTGCATCTGGTAAGCACCTTTGCAAGTCATTTAGAACCTCTTTCATGTCAGCAAACTTGCTGGCACATTCCATTGTGTCTTCTATTGGGTTGTAGCCCTTCCATCTGATTTGGTAAAACAGCTTGCCATTCCGCCATTCATAATTTGCAATGTGGTCCACCTCATACTCCTCCTCTCCTTCTTCTGTTATGATTGGTGGTGGTTTGGCCTGCCTTCTTTGGAAGTCTTTATCTTCTGTGAATGGCAAGAGGAGGTTTACATGGAATACATTGTGTACATGTATGGTTTTAGGTAGGTTCAGGCAATATGCATGGGATGAGATCTTTTCTGTGATTTCAAAAGGGCCCCCTTTTTGGTTGTACAATTTCTTGGAGGGTCTCTTGGACAAGAGGTTTGTTAGGAGCAGCCAAACCTTGTCTCCTACCTTGAATTCCCTCCCTTTCTTTTCCATTTGTTGGTGTAATTCCATTGAGGCTCTTGCCTCATCCCATACTTTTTCCATTTGATTACACATGTTGTCTGCAGTGGGGGCCTCAGACAGTTCTTCTCCCTCTTGGACAACCCATCTTGGGTTTTTTCCATATACCATTTCAAATGGGGTTTGTCCTGTTGTAGCATTTACATGGTTGTTATGGCAGAATTTGGCAATGGGTAACCATTTTACCCAATCATCTTGTCTATAATTGCAGAAGGTTCTTAACAACCCTTCTACCCATTGATTAGTTCTTTCCAACAGTCCATCTGTTTCTGGATGGAAAGCGGTGGAGAATCTGGGCTTTCTCCCAATTCCCTTGTATAGGGCTTTTAGGAATTGGCTGTTAAAGGTTGGCCCTTGGTCTGAGACAGTGGTTTCTGGGGTCCTGTGATGTCTCCATACCTCCCTTATGAATATTTCTGCCAGTTCTTCTGCATTGGTGCTCTCCAGACATGGTACAAAATGGGCCTGTGTTATGGATCACTAACATTTTCTATTATTTTAGTCTGCTCTGCCAACCTCAAGCAATGCCTCTGTAATTAAATTGTGAAATACTCGAATTTGTATGCGCTCTGAATTGTACTATTTTCTGTTCCATTAAATAGTACAAATCTCCCGCTCTCCAACGCATATTTTATTAAGATTTTACGATAAGATCTCAGAGAGATACAGAGGTTGCGATATTTCCTCCTATCAGGAGATATTGATTACAACATCGCACCGCTCATATCTCGGCAACCGCTTACGCTATCAAAGCGATCTTGTGCTCTATCGATAGCTAATCTTCGGCGGTATCTGCTGCCCGAAGATCGTCGCGATCCACCGGATCCTCGCGCCGGAATGGCCCGAAGATCATTAGAATCTTACTGGACCATCAATCAAGATCTAATGACTCCAGTGAGTCAGGAGAGCTTCCCAAGTTGATCCAGAAGCTTCTCTGACTCACTTTATGACTCACTGAGATGTAGCCTCTGTTCATTACATGTATATACTATGATAATATGATCTACAAGCCAATAGCAGGTCTCAGATGCATCAATGCCTTCGATCCACACCCTGTCTTTACTCTTTTATCCTATACTGGGCTAGGGTGTACCCCAAGTATAGCAGTACCCTCTTTTGATGATCGCACTGGCATGCATGTATCTATTTGGCTCTGGAATGCCCTCCTCAGGGTATAAAAGGTCCTCCTCTGAGGCCCTTCCAGACCACCTCCTTCACTCCTCTACTCAACCCAGACTGGTTATTGGTTTCTTTTCTCTTTCTATTTCTCTTGTCTGTATGTGATTTCTTATATAACTAGTACTGAGGAATAAAGTACCATATTAGTTATATACTGTCTGAGACATTGTATCTTATATACAGAGATATATAAGGATACAATATTGCCTGATTGAGCGTGACATTAAGTACCAGCTATTAGAGGAAATCTAAGTACCTGTAGCTGAGGAAGTACACGCATTAGGCAGCCCACCATCTATCCTATAAGCAATCGCTTAAGCCTAGTATTAAGATTAGTATCAGTTAGTCCAAGCGACTAGGGCTGAACTACATTTAAGATATCTAAGGGAACCTGACCATAGTAGTCTTGCTCTTTATACCTATAAATTAGTCAGTTTACACTGTGAAAGATTAAGACTACCTTGAGTGTTACTTGATCGCATTGCAACTATTTTGAGCCTTCTTACTCTAGTCTAAGAAGTATTGAGTACGATTAGTGTATACTAACATATCTACATTTGCTTAAGCTCTAGATGTCATGAACTGACACGCATATATCCACTCTATAATATTTTCTTGATTTACTACATTTTACAAGATCATCTTCAAAACATACTTGCCTTTTATGGTATATCTGTGTCATGTGACTCATGGAATGTTCCGGACCGGTAACCAAGATGTATTTCAACTCCAATGTGAAATTCCGCAGTTCTGCAGTCGCTTCTACTGCTTCTATCTCTCATCTGTTGTGACTCACTGTACAGACTTGTTTGTTATGATGTGGCTCATACTATGTATATAAACCAGGTCAAGTTCGCAGAGGACTCCTCAAGAACTTGACCTCTTGTCAAATACAAGTTCTTTTATTTTCTTACCATTTTCCTCATCGCCTGACTTGTTGTCGTCAACATCAGGTCAAGTTCTTGACAATCGTAAGTCTCAGTGTCGTCTGGGATACTTTTGGAACGCCGTTGGCGTCGTCTTGAGATAACTCCTTGTTGCCTTCCCCAATCCCACTCCACCTATCCACAGCCACGAGATATCGTTGCCCTATACGCACCTCTGTGAAACCTTGCATAGCCAGGTCCCTCACACGTCGTAACAAGCTTCGGTTCTCTAATCTCTTTCGTCAACAAGAGGTGGGGTCGCTCATTGCCCTTAAGTAGCTGAGCAACAGAGGTCACCTTCCTATTCCAATAGACTTGGGAAAGGGTCTATTTTTCCTTTTATCTTGCTCTTGCTCAAGTACGTCTCTGATGGAACGCACGGCCCTCAAGTGGCACAACCTTTTACAGAAGACCAGCGCTGCCATCTGTGTGGGTGGTTCAGACACCTGTCGATCCACTGCTTCACCCTCAACTTGGTCAAAAGTATCCTTGAAGAAGCTGGGCACATCGATTTCAACTGAGTAGTAATCATCAAAGTCTGCCCCCAGAAAGTCGGACGTGCTCAACAAGCCTTTGTCACCGAGCCAGGTGCCCCTGAGTGCAGCATTTGCCATCGGGCAAACGGAGCCACCTTCCCAGCGCGCTGCCCTTATTGTCCTAAGAAGGACAAATTCCTTTATTACTACACCATCCCCCGCAACCAGCTATAAGCTGGAGAACCTCGGCCAACAACTTCTTCGTCACCTGCTAAACACTATCGAAAATTTCCAAGACAGGTACTGTTATTACCGGAACAAGTACGAAGAAACCTGTGAAAAACTTCACAAATCTGAGGCCTGTTGCGCATACTTAACCGAGCGTTTGCGCGAACACCAGGAGGACTACCTATCCCTCCTCCAAGACCATCTCAGACTAGAAGCTATAGTCCAAGAAACAATTGAACCCCATGAGTACGCCTTCCCTGTCTTCTCAACACCGTCAGACCTCCCTCACCCCACCTTTTTAAGTGGCACAGGCTTGCCAATTCAGGAAGAAGCACCCCTTCCAGCAGCCCAAATCAATTCTCCCCAAGGAAACACTCCTGCGGGACCAAACTAAACTAAAAAGGGTGGAGTGCCCATATCATTGCCAAGACACCAAAAGTTGGGACTTGGACGACACCTGGTTAAGATTCGCAGGGATCAAAAACTTTGAAATTTATAGACTCGTGCAGGGAACAGAAATCCTATACTACCAAAACAATTCCCAATTCCCTGTACTTCCTTATCGCCTATGTCGCTTTTAGAATTTTATCAAACCTTCTCTGAAATGGCGTCCCAATCCTCTGCCCCTGCTTGGGCAAATATGTCTGATGGGGAAAAAGTTGTCTATATGCTCCAGTCAATGGATGAGTTACAAGAGCGAACCAACAACCTCCAAAATGATGTTGGAGATGTTGAAAACAATAATAAAGTCTACACGGATGCACTTGAGGCCAAACTCACCACCAATCAGACAAAATTAGATGCAGACGTGGCAGGATTAGCTGCCAACATCAATAATCTAGTGGGGATGTTAGCCATCCTCCAGACCACGATCACGCGCATTGAAGCACAAGTCAACACTTCCACAGGAGGCCCAGGTGCTGCTCAAGTACTAGCTGCCTCCAGCACAGCCCAACCACAACCAACAGCACCTGCTCCCTCTGGAGGATCGACTGCAAAGGTTAAGATGGCTGCCCCTCAAAAATTTGATGGCACAAAACAGGAAGACGCCATCTCATTCAGAATTGCATGTGCCCAATACATCAATACAAACATGAGTGGGCATTCGGCTGACCAAGTGGTTGCTTTCATCACCTCTTATCTCGAAGGGTCAGCAGCTGAATGGGTTAACTTGTACGAGGAATTCGAAATTTTAAACCCTGGAACTGCAATCCCCTGGCTCCACAATGCCAATCTGTTCTGGCAAGAATTTACTACCTGCTATTGGGACCTGAACTGCACTGAAAATAACTGACAAATGGCGGAAACTGAAACAATCCAAGACGGTTCAGGATTACCTCACCCTATTCAACCTATATTCCACAGGCCTCAACTACAACGATGCCGCCATGCATGATCAGTTCTATGATGGTCTATCAACAGACATAACGGATAGCATGGTGGCCCAAAACTATGATCCCCGCACAAAGACATTTGCCCAGCTCACACAGCGGGCCCTGGAAATTGACCGCCACCTCATTTCCTTTGGCAGCAAGAGGACATCTCATGGGGGTAATAAGTCCAGCAGCAACAATGCTTCGACTAGCAGGCCCGCAAATAACCCCCAAAGCGCCTCCCAAAAAGAGAAATTCAAGAATGGGGAACACATATACAAGATTAAAGATGGCAGGGCTGTAAAAGGTCAAATTGTAGCCATTGGCCCTAATTCAAAGGGCTTCACAGTTCCAACCGTCTGTTACGATGGCAGTAATACCAACATACAAGAATCCTTCAAGGACATAAAGAAGGACAACCATCCGCCGGCGGCCCCAAAGGCAAAGGATCCAGACGCAATGGATCTGGATAGCGCAGGAAAAGGAAAGGGGATGAACACCTGCTATAACTGTGGAGGACGGGGCCATATTGCAGCCAAATGCCCCTCAGCTAAGATGTCAGGATACGAGGCAGTGGTTGAGGATGTAGAAACAACCGACGATGAGTCGGTAAAAGAATGAGCTCAAACCGTGCCAGGGGGGCAGTCTTGGGCGCTATGTTACAAAATGCGCATAACGAAAATAAAAATATGGGAATGGAATGTATGTCGTTAGGAAACCAATCACAATTACAGTTTTTCTTCCATGCATTCCCTCTGCGCATAACCCCTGAACGCAAGTCTGCATATAACATGAAAAAATTCAACGGATGGGCCATGATCGATTCAGGGGCCACATCAGTATTTATACATGAAAACTTGGTTAAACAATACCGTATTCCTACCGTCGCCCTAAAAACACCCAAGAAACTGAGGGTAATTGATGGAAGGGAGATAGACTCTGGGTCTGTGACCCATTACTGCACCTTTGAGTTGTGCATTCAAGAGCACCGAGAAATCCTCAGTGCCTACGTTGTGAATGTTGGCAAAAATGATTTAGTCCTGGGCATGTCATGGCTCAAATTCCATAACCCCGATATTGATTGGGATGGGAAAGACATGAAGTTTAACTCACCAATATGCCTGAAGCACTGCATCACAAAACCCCTGCATGTGCAAGCAAATGAACCTAAGGAGCTTCAGTTGGACTCCCTAGACTCCCTCCCAACAAAATATGAAGAATTCCAGAAAATATTCGCTGAAGAAGACGACATCCAACCATTACCACCCCATAGGAAGTGGGATATGGAAATAGATTTAAAACTGGATGCCAAGCCAAGGCACAGTCCCATATATAGTGTGGGTGTCAAGGAAGATGCAGAATTGCAGAAAACCCTGGACTGCCAACTGAAAGCAGGGCATATCAGACCCTCAAGGTCACCAATGGCATCCCCAGTCATATTTGTCAAAAAGAAGAATGGGAAGTTGCGCATGTGCATTGACTACCGGCGACTAAACGAAATGACAGTCTCTAATGTGTACCCACTCCCGCGCATCAATGATATTGTGGAGACTCTGTGTGGGGCAAAGATATTCACCAAGTTTGATCTAAAGTGGGGCTTCAACCTCATACGAATTCGGGAAGGGGACGAATGGAAAGCAGCTTTTAAGACCAAGTATGGGCTTTAGTCATGCAATTTGGTCAAAAGAACGCACCAGGAACCTTCATGGCCATGATCAGGGAAGAGTTCCAAGACATCGAGGGCATTTATGTGGTAATCTATATGGATGACATATTAGTATTCTCCAAAAACCAGGAAGAACACGATGAACATGTCAAGGAAGTCTTATGTCGCCTTCAAAAAGCTGGCCTATATTGCGCTCTGGAAAAATGCGTCTTTGATGTCACTGAAGTCGATTACCTGGGAATAGTAGTGACTCCCCAGGGAATTAAAGTAGACCCAGCCAAGGTTGAAAAAGCTGTTGAATGGCCAACCCCTACCAACCCAACCGAAGTCCTGGAAGGGTTGGGGTTTGCAAATTGGTTGAGGCACTTCATAAAAGACTTTTCGAAAATTACAAGATGTCTTTATGAACTTGTCAAGAAGGATGTAAAATGGGAATGGACAGAAGAAAGGGATCAAGCATGGAATCTGCTGAAGCAAAAATTAAAAGAAGCCCCCCTCCTAATCCAACCAGAGCCCAACAAACCATTTATTTTAGAAACCGATGCCTCAGGCTATGCCACAGGCGCTGTATTATTGCAATATGGGGAGGACGGAATGCTCCACCCAATTTCCTGTTACTCCAAGGCAATGGTCCCAGCAGAAAGGAATTATGATATCTACAACAAAGAAATGCTGGCAATCATAAAGGCCCTCAAACACTGGCGTCATTTGCTAGAAGGGGCTGAACACCCAGTAAACATTGTTTGTGACCACAAGAATTTGGAGTACTGGAAGACAAATCGGCCACTGAACGGTCGGATCACAAGGTGGCATGAGTTCTTATCCAGGTTTGAATTCAAGATTCTATATATTGAAGGGGCGAAGAATGGCCGGGCAGACATACTCTCTAGGCTGTCAAGACACATCCCTAAAGAGGGGGGTGAGAGCCAAGCTCTGCTTGCGCAAAACCAATTTTTGGAACTGAAATCACTATGCCTGCAAGCAATCACACCAGACAATGACCTAGAACAACTCATTAGGGATGCTATCCCTGGGGACGAACACCTATCAAAAGTCCTAAAAGCCCTAGATGACAATGAGAAGGTCAAAGATTGGGAATGGGACGAAGGACTCTTACGACACAAAGGCAGAATCTACATCCCAAATAACAAAGAACTTCGCAAACTGGTCATTGCAAGCCGTCACAATAACCCAGCAGCAGGACACCCAGGACAGTTCAGAACATATGAACTGTTAAATCGCAAATACACGTGGTTATCAATGAAAAAATCAGTCAACGAATATGTCACACACTGCGAGTCATGCATCAGGAACAAGCACAGCAACCAAGTTCCCCCAGGGCTCTTAAACCCAATACCTGCACCAGAAAAACCTTGGGAGGAAATTACTTATGATCTGATCACCGGGCTACCCCTGTCAGAGGGATTTGATGCCATATTTACAGTTGTCGATCGCCTGACAAAAATGGTCCACTTTATTCCATGTCAATTGGAAGCCAGTGCTATGGCTTGCGCCAACCTGTTCCTAACATATGTATGGAAACTCCATGGGTTACCACGGAAAACAATCTCAGACCGTGGCCCCAACTTTGCATCCAAATTCTTAAGGCACTTATACAAACGACTGGATATAAAACCCTCCTACTCCACAGCATACCACCCTCAGACAGATGGCCAGTCCGAACGGGCCAACCAAGTAGTGGAAGGGTACATCAGACACTATGTATCAGACAGACAAGATGACTGGGTCTCGCTCCTACCATTAGCTGAATTTGCCTACAATAATGGTGTCAACACCTCAACTGGCAAATAACCATTCTTTGCAAACTACGGTTTCCACCCAAGGCTAGCAGTTGGGGACAGGGAAGAACCAGAACTCCCTTTAGCGGACAACCATGCAGAATGGCTCCAAAAGGGCCATGACGAACTTAAGGCAGCCCTGGAAATAGCAAACCAGAGGATCAAGGAATACTATGACCAGAAGCATCAGACCCCTGAAGCTATTAAGGTTGGAGACAAAGTCTGGCTTGATACCAAAAACATACGGACACAGCAGGCCTCCAGGAAACTGGCCCACAAAAGAGTTGGACCATTCAAGGTGGTAGCACAACATGGCACACATGCCTACAAACTGGACCTACTGATAACCATGAAAATACACCCAGTGTTTCACGTCTCACTCCTGACCAAATATAAAGACGACCCCTATGGCCGTCAGGTTCCCCCACCACCACCTGTGGTAACTCCTGAAGGGGAAGAAGAATTCGAAGTGGAACAGATCATAAAGTCACGATACAACAAAAGATCTAACATCTTTGAATACTATGTCAAGTGGCTCGGCTACGACGAGCAACAATGGTTAACCTATGATGACCTGGTGAACACGCCAGAACTCATCACCGACTATGTCAAGTCGCACCCAAAGGCACCTCAGGACCCCCGTGCCTTGAAGGGGGGAAGTGTCACGAACTGACACGCATATATCCACTCTATAATATTTTCTCGATTTACTACATTTTACAAGATCATCTTCAAAACATACTTGCCTTTTATGGTATATCTGTGTCATGTGACTCATGGAATGTTCCAGACCGGTAACCGAGATGTATTTCAACTCCAATGTGAAATTCCGCAGTTCCGCAGTCGCTTCTACTGCTTCTATCTCTTATCTGTTGTGACTCACTGTACAGACTTGTTTGTTATGATGTGGCTCATACTATGCATATAAACCAGGTCAAGTTCGCAGAGGACTCCTCAAGAACTTGACCTCTCGTCGAATACAAGTTCTTTTATTATCTTACCATTTTCCTCATTGCCTGACTTGTCGTCATCGACACTAGATATTCAAGTGTACCCTGACCCCTAACAGCCTGCCAGGAGAATCAATCTACAACTGTCAAGATGCTGTCGTACCCCTTTGAGACAGGTAATTTGATGATGAAATCATATGTGACATCTGCCCATGGTTTCCATGGGATTGGTAAGGGCTTCAGGGGAGTGCCTTGTTTGTGTCCTTTGCTTCTTTGACACGTTTCACAAGATTCCATGTATCAGTTTACTTGGGCCTTCATTCCTGGCCAGTAGTAATCCCTTGATAGTAATTCTAGTGTTTGGGCTTGTCCCTGATCACCTGCCACAGGGGCATCATGGCACTCCTCAAGGAGACTCAACCTCAAGTCCTTGTCATCTGGGATGTAGAGCCTATTGTCATACCTTAATAGGCCCTCCTTCATTTTGTACCTTCTAAATTCCTTCTGTACTGAGGGCAGTAGTTATTCTTTATTTGCCACACTCAGCCTTAAGGATCTGATAGATTTGTCTTCTTCCTGAGGTTCTTTAAGCTCCTCCCAGAAATTCCCCTTTACTTCTGCCTTGAAACCTATGAACCTTTCTTCTGGAATCATGATCTGTGGTTCCATAGGGGTGTCCCCATGGTCACTCCTTCTGGAAAGGGCATCTGGCTTCTGTGAGAGTTTCCCTGGTCTATACACAATCTGAAAATTGAAGGGTGCCAGAGTGAGATACCATCTGGCATGCCTTCTATTCCACATCTGGGCATTTTGTGAGTACTGGAGGTTCCTATGGTTGGTGTATGTCACAATAGGTTCCTCTGTCCCTTCTAGGTATAACCTCCAGTGCTCTAAGGACCTAACAATTGCAAGCAACTCCTTGTTGTAGGTGTCATAATTTTCTCTGGTGGGGTGAAGCTCTTTGATAGGAAGGCAATTGGATGCAATTGGTTGTCATCACCCTTTTGGCTTAGTACCACCCCATGGCCACTCCTGAGGTGTCTGTTTCCAGTATGTATGGCTTGTTTGGGTTTGGGTGGATTAAGACTGGTTCTCTTGCTACTGCTTCTTTGATAGCTTCAAATGCTTCCTGTTGTTTTCTTTCCCACAGGAATTTGACATCTTTTTGAGTGAGATCTGTGAGGGGTTTGGCTAAGGTGCTAACCTTCTCTATCCACCTTCTATAGAACCCCATGAAGCCTAGGAATGCTTGGACTTCTTTTACTGTGTTAGGTTCTGGCCATTCTAGAACTGCATTTACCTTTTCCTTTTCCATCAATATCCCTTCTGGGGATATGACAATTCCAATGAAGCTTACCTCCTTCACAAAGAACTGACACTTGTGTGGTTTGAGGAAGAGGTGGTTTTCCCTCATTCTTCTTAACACTTCCCTGACATGTTGTATGTGTTCTTCCCTGTTTCTGGAAAACACTAGTACATCATCCATGTAGATTACCACATAATCATCTATTATGTCACAGAACCTTTCCATCATGAACCTTGTAAAGGTTCTTGGTCCTTCTTTTACTCTGAATGGCATGACCAAGCATTCAAACTGGCCTTCTCCTGTCCTGAAAGCTGTTTTCCATTCGTCTCCCTCTTTTACCCTGATGTTGTTGAACCCCCATCGAACATCCATTTTTGAATAGATGGTTGCATCCTTCAGTCTCTCAATCAATTCTATTTGGATTGGAAGTGGAAACCTGTCTGGCTTGGTGATGTCATTCATCTTATGGTAGTCGACTACCAACCTAAGCCCTCCATCTGCTTTGTTCACATAGAAACAGGGTGCAGCTACAGCTGACTGGCTGGGCCTTATTTTCCTGTTTCTTAGTTCCTCCTCTAGGTACTCCCTGAGCACCTTAGTTTCTGCTGGTGACATACTGTACCTCTTTGCAGGCTTTGGCAGCTCTGCTCCCTTGATCAGGCCCATTTTGAAGTCCAGGTTACCTTGGTGGGGTGGAAGTTCTCAGAAACCTTCTTCCCCAAACAGGTCTTCAAAATCCCTAAATTCTTCTGGGATTTGTAAGCTTTCACTTGCTGCCCTTGCCTTGATTTCAACTGGGTATGAGATGGTAAGGTCTTTCCAATCTATGATAGGTTCTGCTTCTTCAAGCCATTCTTTCCCTAGGACTATGTCTGTGTCACCTAGGGTCATCACATAAAGGGAGCATTTCAGTGTCTTCCCTTCCACTTCAATATTTAGTTCTGCCCTTTCTTCTATGGTGTCCTTGATTTCATTTCCATCAATGGCCACAATTGATTTCTTGTGTTTGAGGGGAGTGGTCAGAATCCCCTTTTCCCTTGAATAGGCCTAATCGATGAAGTTGGTTGAAGATCCTGAGTCAATCAGCATCTTTGCTGGTTCCATGATTCCCTCTACCATAGTGTATATTATTGATTGATTACTAGACTTCTTGAGGTAACATACATCTGTGGTAGGGGTTATATCAGGGTCCTCCAACATGGAAGTGGTAGGACCAATTAGTTTTCCAACTCAGAGCTGCTTTCTTCTTCAACTTGTCTGCTGGCCTTCCCTTGTATCTTAGCTTTGTTGTAGGTCCACTGGCCTTGGCAGTCCTTCAGGATGTGCCCTGATTTACCGCATTTGATACAGAGTCCTTCTTTCCTTTGCCTGTCTTTTTCACTGTTTGGTATCCTTACCATGTTGTTAGTTTGGGTATTCCCCTGTTTGCTGCTGGTCCCTGAAGGCTTGTTCCCCCCTTGTTTGTATTTTGCTGGTGCCCAGGTTGAATTTGATGAGTTGCTGGCCCTTGTGTTCATTTTCTGGTTTGCAAACTGCATGTTGTCCATTTTGCAGGCAAAGTCAATTAATTGATCTAAGGTATATGATGGACCTTCAGCCTCATTTGCCAGTACTTCAATCCTTAAGATCTCTTGTTGTACTTTGGGTTTTAACCCTTCCCTGAATTGGTCCTTGAGGGCTTCCTGGTTCCAGTCTACCTCTTGGATCAGGATCCAGAATTGGGTAGCATAATCCAATGCACTCTTGGTTTGTGTTAATTTCCTTAGTTTCCAGATGGTCTTTTCCTTTATGACTGGGTCATTAAAAGCATCCAGGAATCCCTTCCTGAAATCCTTCCAGGATGCAAGGATCCCTGTGTGTTCACCTGCTAGTAGTTTCCAGCAGTAAGGTTGTGCCCAGTTTGCTGCTTCCCTGTCCTCCATGTTCATTAACACAGCAGATATCTTTTTTTGGTCATCAAAGGCTGATTTGTCATAGTCAGCAAAGAAAAGTTCCATGCTGATTATGAAGTTCTCTGCTTCCTTCCCTTTTTTCCCATTAAATTTGCTGGGTCTCCCTAGTTGTGCCTCCTTAGGAGTGTGTTTTGTGGCAAGGGTAGGTTGGTTTGCTTGGGATGGAGGTTCTGTTCAGGGTCTTATTGTGGACTCAGCCTGGAAGGTTCTTCCCAGAAAGGGAGTTCATACTGGGGAGGCTGAGGGGGATTGTGAGGGGCTTCCTATGACCACCCTAGTTCTTCCCCTGGTCTCTTCTGTCCTTTCCCTTGGCCTTCCTGCTTCAGTTGTTTTCTGGAGCTCATTTCCTAGATTGGTTACCTGTTGTTCTAGTGTGGTCAGGATCTCCCCTGTGTTTTCAGTTTTCTTCTCTAAGCTTTCAAGCTTTTGCTCTTGCATTCCCAGTACCTGGTTTATTTCCATGGAGATGTCCTTTAATTCTTTTATCAGGTTCCCCATTTCTACTTTTAGGTTGTCCTGGTTCTTTGCCACATAGAGGACATTTTTGTTGGATGTTTCCATTGACCTTACCATCCAGTCCATGTTTCCTTCTTGCCAGGTTAGTGATATTTGACACTGACTTACACTGGCTTGAATAAGTCTTGCCTCACGTGACAAGAAAAGCTTGCACTGCTCATTTCTCCTTGGCTAGTGTAGATATCGACTAGATGTAATAATAGATAATGTACAATAGGCTCTTGCAAATCTATCTGTAAAAAAAACAAAATTACACAATGGGATTACCAGGAGTGGCACATATTCTGTTTGTGCATGCTTGAGGCAAGACTTTTGCATGTAAATGCAATTTGGCATTGAAATCATAAATCCTCCAGAACGGTACACATACATTCAGTCTAACCTAGTAATGAGTATTGTCACCCCTCGCATCTTGCAGCTCAGCCACCCTGAGAGGCATCGAATAATACAGATTCTGGATCACAGTGGCATTGATGCACTCCCACTCCTCCTTCAGTGCCTCCCACAACTTGTCCTCATTGTGTGGACAAACAGCCCATTTTTGCACCTTGCAATCCAAGTTGCTCCATACATGTTTGATTATGTTCATATCCGGTGAGTTCAAGGGCCAGGGAAGTACCTTGATGTGTTTTGATTCAAGCCAGAGTCCCCAGAAGGTCCTCCAATATCTCCATGTACATGACAGCATTCATAATGCCTTTGATTCAATGGAGATGGCCTACTCCATTCCATGTTATACACCCCCACACCATCACACTCCCACCTCCATGTTTGATGGTTTTTTTGGTATATCAAGGATCATACGCCTGTCCAGGTTGCCTCCAAATATATTCAAGTCCATCAGAGGAGAATACATTGAATTTCGACTCATCAGAGAAGATGACCCAGGCCCACATCAAGGTGTCCCAACTTATATGCTTGGCAGACCAGCCACAACAAGCTGATCTATGCTTATATGTCAGGGAAGGAACATGCTGACAACAACGCGCCATAAGCCCTAGCTCTCAAAGATGGCAATGGATTGTGTCAGGGTGGAGGTGAGGGAAGTATTGTTGCTGTAGCTCAGTGGCATTGCTGTGACAAAGTTTGGACAGTCCAATCAAGGCGAGGCAATTGTCCCTGGCTGTCATTCTGCATGGACAACCTGTACAAATGGCCTTGGGATATGTTGCACGTGGTTTGAGAAATTGTCGATAAACTCAGTTGACAGTAGTATGATTGACACCGACAATGAGAGCAACCACACTACTCGCAATACCAAGATTCTTCATCATCAAGATTTGTGACTTTTGGGCATCTGTAGTGAACCGTGCCATGGCTAGTGTTCTAGACAAATGTAGGGCAAAGGGATTATAGTGCTTATGAGTGTGGGAGAACAGAAGAAGAATCAGGTGTATGCAGCCCACATAAGTCTTGCCTCAAGCATGTGCAAACAGAACGCATGCAACTCCTTGTAATCCCATCATGTAATTTTGTTTTTTTTACAGATAGATTCACAAGAGCCTATTGTACATTATCTATTATTACATCTAGTCGATATCTACACTAGCCAAGGAGAAATGAGCAGTGAAAGCTTTTCTTGTCATGTGAGGCAAGACTTATTTGAGCCAGTGTATACCCATGATTGCCTTTTCTAGTTCCCTATGGTTATTGTCTCTAAGTTCCTTGAGCCACACCCTGATGGCAGTGGCAATGGTGTGAATAGGGTTGGCAGTGGTTATGGTTCTGGGACCTGGCTGGGGTTGTGTCCTTGCCTCTTCTGCCAAGGCTGTGCCTTGTTTGTATATGGTTCAGGTCATATCTTCTACCACATCCCTCTCTGGATTTGAGATATCTTCTGGGTCTGGATTTATCAGGTGAATTGGCAGTTGAGGGCTGCAGAGCAGTATTCCCCCTATTTGCCCTCCCAGGATGGGGGCCCAAGTGGGGTTAGGTTGAGCCACTGGTTGTGGGTTTTGTGGCAACCCCCCTGGCATTCCTTGGAGGGTCTCATCTGGGTTACCTTCAGCCTCTGGGGAGTAACAGGTTTGGGTGATTGTGGTCTACTATTGGCCACTCTGCTTTGATATCAAGTTTGTGGTCTCTGTGACATAGTTTCTTTGTGTTCTCTTATGTATCACAGGAGTTAGCTGGTCTCTTGTGTACTCAGCCCTTAGTATCTGTGTAGTATACTTATGTTCACCACTAGTTAAGTTAAGAGCTTGCTTTATAATGTTGTGACCCTCTGGATGCTTCCTTACAAAGCACTTAAGTAGTGGCTGTGTTGACAGTTTGGTGCTATGCAGTATGTATTGAGTGTTCTAGTTACAGTGTTTGCTATGGTCCATGGTGGTTGACAAGATAAAGCAAGCTGAGGTGTCCAGTCTTGCTTTATCCTTCTTATATATGCCTGTGGCTGTGGTGGCCATGGATGTATTATCTAAGCACACTCTGCAGTAGGTGTAGGTTATGTACAGTACTATGGGTTAGGTAATTGTTTGTCTAAGGTTTGTGCAGCTCCGAATCTTATAGAGCTGCGCAAGGTCTGTGGGGTAGGAAATGAGGTCACGTGATCCTGCCGTAAGCACCAAGATCACATGACAACTTGCTCCTCACTCCAAGTAACAATGGAGAGAAATGCTGGAGCAAGTTCAGGGTAACCACTGTAAGCACTGAGGCCACTTGATCCTGTTATATGCACCAGGATCACATGACAACTTGCTCCTTGCTCCAAGTAACAAGGGAGAGAAATGCTGGAGCAAGTTCAGGGTAACCACCGTAAGCACTGGTTAAGCGCCAAGGTCACGTGGCCTTGTTTATGGCTTGTTCCACTTAGGAAAAATGCCATAAATCCATAGAAATATTTGGTTATTTTGTTATGTCTGTTTGACAGGTCATAACAGTATGTGCATCAATGGATGTAAGACTGTAGAAAGAGAATTAGCAGCTGACAGCAATTGAAGCAAAATTATGTATGCAGAGCAAGCCAGTAGAGCAACAACTCATTGGTCTTCTGATAGTAACAGTTGAGGACAACCTGGGCATGATTGGCAGTGTGACGGAGATAGAGAGAAATTGACCTGTTGTTGGAGATGCAACCATAAACCTTGTTGAGCATGTTGTACTGGACTATGACATTGGTGAGGAGGGGGACCTTCGCCTTCGACAACTGTTTGGTGGAAATCTGTAGCAGCTAAGATTACAGGTGAGCAGCAGAAACCAATGGACCATAATATTACTCACCTGTAGTACTGTCAGAAGCCCTCAAATGCAGGCACAGTCTTCAGGGAGCAGTTGCTCTCTGCAGGGGGTGAATGAGTAGTTCTGCTGGTAGTGCATGCTTTAAGACTATTAGCAAACACACCTCACATGCAAGGCTAGGTAGATGTGTACATACAGGCCTGGCCATGCGCAATCAGTGTTGTCTAACAAATCCTCAGACAAGTTCCAGCAGGTTACAACATCCCACAAAATGCTATGTGGGGTGGGGGTATTGGTTGCCTTGCACAATGCCTTGAACGTGGCCTTTGCATTTGGCATATAGCACAGGTGTTTTGCTTCACGTGCAACCTGAAACCAAGGTCAGCTCAGTTATAGCTTTTAGGTAAATGGTCTGGACTCACCTTGTGGAAGCATTTTGTCACACAACAAAACTCCTCATCCTCTGGTGACCCCAACTTGATGTCAGGCAGTTCAACCTCCTCTTTGTTGCCAAGCCTGTTGAGCATGCTTGACAGCGCATTCCCATCATCTTCAGAATCAGACTAGAGGTGCAACTTAGTACACTTGTCTACACCACTGGTTGAGGAGCTTACCTCATCCAACAGGATATCATGAAAATTGTCATTGTTGTTGTTGATGCCAGCTCAGGCGGCATCCTTGAGTTGTTTGCATTTGACTCAGAAGGGGAGGGTGATGGCCTATGGCAAAGTTAAACATGATGAGTCAGCATCAAAACAAGCAATGGAACAAAAACAAACATACCTTAGCAACAAGATTATAGACATGTAAGACACAGAAGATGCAACATGTTGGCCCTGTTAGTCAATTAAGTCCATACTTTGCCATATATTCCATCATTGTCTTGTGATTCACTGCATTGTTGCCAACAGCTCCCCAAACCTGTTGTAGATGTTTGTAATCATGTCAACAAATACAAGCCAGAGAACTTACCTGGTGCTCAATCTTAAATTTGCAGAGTACAGTGTATAATGTCTGGGCAAGGTGAACACCAGTGTGTGACTTGGCAAAGCTGGACTGGTATATTAAGTACATTATGGATTAAAGAACCAGAACACCTACTTCAGACATTCAAGGACAAATTGTTCAATTTCAACAGGTGTGTTTGGTGTACATGCCTTGAATTTGAATAGAACTAATCCCAAAAAGTTGAATCCATTGCTGCTTTGGAACAGATTGAGTGCAATATGGAATACACCTACATGATCCTGGCATATGTAGAGTAAATATAGACCAAATTAATGCATTAGTAAGAGTCCATACCTTCAATATATTGACAAGATTGGCGTGGGTTGCTTCATAGAGGCGTCACACATCCTTAGATAGTGTATCACAGTTTGGTTTGTGCTTTTTTGTGTCAGGATGCAGAAGTGGCTGAAGCTGGGAGCTGATTAACTACTGGATCAGCTTTGTTATTGATAGAGTACATACGTGACAATCATTAATCATCAGGAACAGGCGGCTGCTCTCTGCAACCCAGAGCACAAACAATTTGCAAACTTGTTCGTGAGTCAGCCTGTTACGGGTCAGGGTACACTTGAATATCTAGAGCTTAAGCAAATGTAGATATGTTAGTATACACTAATCGTACTCAATACTTCTTAGACTAGAGTAAGAAGGCTCAAAGTAGTTGCAATGCGATCAAGTAACACTCAAGGTAGTCTTAATCTTTCACAGTGTAAACTGACTAATTTATAGGTATAAAGAGCAAGACTACTATGGTCAGGTTCCCTTAGATATCTTAAATGTAGTTCAGCCCTAGTCGCTTGGACTAACTGATACTAATCTTAATACTAGGCTTAAGCGATAGCTTATAGGATAGATGGTGGGCTGCCTAATGCGTGTACTTCCTCAGCTACAGGTACTTAGATTTCCTCTAATAGCTGGTACTTAATGTCATGCTCAATCAGGCAATATTGTATCCTTATATATCTCTGTATATAAGATACAATGACTCAGACAGTATATAACTAATATGGTACTAAATTCCTCAGTACTAGTTATATAAGAAATCACACACAGACAAGAGAAATACAAAGAGAAAAGAAACCAATAACTGGTCTGGGTTGAGTAGTGAAGGGAGGTGGTCTGGAAGGGCCTCAGAGGAGGTCCTTTTATACCCTGAGGAGGGCATTCCAGAGCCAAATAGATACATGCATGCCAGTGCAATCATCAAAAGAGGGTACTGCTATACTTGGGGTACACCCTAGCCCAGTATAGGATAAAAGAGTAAAGACAGGGTGTGGATCAAAGGCATTGATGCATCTGAGACCTGCTATTGGCTTGTAGATCATATTATCATAGTATATACATGTAATGAACAGAGGCTACATCTCAGTGAGTCATAAAGTGAGTCAGAGAAGCTTCTGGATCAATTTGGGAAGCTCTCCTGACTCACTGGAGTCATTAGATCTTGATTGATGGTCCAGTAAGATTCTAATGATCTTCGGGCCATTCCGGCGCGAGGATCCGGTGGATCGCGACGATCTTCGGGCAGCAGATACCGCCGAAGATTGGCTATCGATAGAGCACAAGATCGCTTTGATAGCGTAAGCGGTTGCCGAGATATGAGCGGTGCAATGTTGTAATCAATATCTCCTGATAAGAGGAAATATCGCAACCTCTGTATCTCTCTGAGATCTTATCGTAAAAACTTAATAAAATATGCGTTGGAGAGCGGGAATTTTGTACTATTTAATGAAACAGAAAATAGTACAATTTGGAGCGCATACAAATTCGAGTATTTCACAATTTAATTACAGAGGCATCGCTGGTTGGCAGAGCAGACTAAAATAATAGAATATGTTAGTGATCCATAACACAAATCTTATAGAGCTGTGTGAGGTCCAAGGGGTAGGCGCTGAGGTCACATGATCCTGCCGTAAGCACTGAGATCATGTGACAACTTGCTCCTTGCTCCAAGTAATGATGGAGAGAAATGCTGGAGCAAGTTCAGGGTAACCACCATAAGCGCCGGCTAAGCGCTGAGGTCACGTGACCTTGTTTATGGCTTGTTCCGCTTAGGAAAAATGCCATAAATCTGTAAAAATATTCAGTTGTTTTGTTATGTCCATTTGACAGGTCATAACAATCCTCTCCATTGCCTTGGTGAGGAATTGCAGGCAGTATAGTCCTTACAGGGGTCCAGGAAACAGAGGCATGCCCTCTGAGCTTTTCATCCTGCCAGACCATCCATACTGTAAGTCCAAAATCTATTTACTGGGTTTAATGCTTATGGTACTGGACAGATCAAATGCAAGGAATGGAGTGACAGCAATACCTTGGATCTTTTCTACAGCTGTAGATAAGATTACCCAAGCTTGGTAAGTCAGATCTTTCCTGATCATCTTATCAAGACCACTGATCTATTTGGACTGATCACATCTAGTCCCCATCCAGAAACCTTTTCTCCTTATCTTCCCTTTAAGTCTTGTACCAGAACTTTCTGTATATAGATTTAAAGTATAAAGTTGTCTGATCCCCTAAGCAATCATCAGAATGAGTCACTGCAAAGTAATCTCAGTTGACTGCTTGGACCAATCACCAACTGTAAGGTTTAAGGACTAGATAAGAAAGATCTGGAAGGATCAGCATGTGATAACTGTACAGATAACAGCAGAGCGCTCTCTATTTGGCCAGTTACAAGCTTCTTTTATTTGGAGTAAGCTTCCTATTGGTGACTGGATGTGAAATACATGCAGTATAAGATTTTTGTGTCATCTCTAAGGTACTACAGCTGTATACTGCACAGTTTTACCCTCTAAACATGTCTGATTACTCAATTGAATGTCCCCAGACTCCCAGCACTCATCTGGACTTTCTGGAGCATTGCTTTATGGGCCTCAGATGGGAACGCACTAGGGTGCAATCTCAAAACAGGCAGAATAGGCAACAATCTAGAAGGGAGGGCATTGAGCCTGCCCCAGATGTGCCACTTCCAGTGTACCCCAATCCAGCTCCCTCTGCTCTCTACCCTCCACTTCCAACTTATCCATTGGAAGCTCCCAACCAAGGCCCTCATTTTGAGATTGGATGGCCAACTCCTCCCTCTCCAGGGTTGGAGTCAACCCCATTCAATCTAGTTCTGATGCATGGATGGGGCAGGAGGGATGAAAGGCCTGTGCCTCCCCCAAGGAGCATAAGCCCTGTCGATTATGAGGAGTTCCTGGAGAGGATGGACTGGTAAGTTCTTGACTTTGATTGAGTCAAGATCTAAAGCTGATCTGTTTAGGGACTATGCACATTGGCCCCATGAGGCTTCCAGAGAGCCTTCCATACTCTCTGAAGAGCCTAGTGAGGGGGAATATGAGTCAGGAGGAGAGCTTCCTGAATATCAGTAAGTTTGCTTCTCTTGAGTCAAGATCTAAAGTTGACTTGTTTAGACTTGCTTACCCTCCTTCCCCTTCTCCTGAATACCAGCCAGAATCACCATCTGACTCACTTTCTGATGGAACTGAGTCATCTGGTGACCTTCTGGTGATGGAGTTGTGTTATGGATCACTAACATTTTTCTATTATTTTAGTCTACTCTGCCAACCTCAAGCGATGCCTCTGTAATTTTTCTTGAAATTAAATGAATTTGTATGCATCTGAATTTGTACTATTTGTGTTCCATTGAATAGTACAAAATCTCCTCTTTCCAACGCATATTTTATTGTGGTTTTATCTTAGGAACTCAGAGAGATATAGAGGTTGCAATATTTCCTCTTATCAGGAGATATTGATTACAACATGCACTGCTCATATCTCAGCAACCACTTACACTATGAAAGCAATCTTATGCTTTATCGATAGCCACTCTTTGGCAGTATCTGCTGCCCAAAGATCGTCGCAATCCACCAGATCCTTGTGCCGGAATAGTCCAAAGATCATTAGAATCTTACTGGACCATCAATCAAGATCTAATGACTCCAGTGAGTCAGGAGAGCCTTCCTAATTGATCCAGAAGCTTCTCTGACTCACTTTATGACTCACTGAGATGTAGCCTCTGTTCATTACATGTATATACTATGATAATATGATCTACAAGCCAATAGCAGGTCTCTGATGCATCAATGCCTTTGATCCACACCCTGTCTTTACTCTTTTGTCCTATATCAGGCTAGGGTGTACCCCAAGTATAGCAGTACCCTCTTTTGATGATTGCACTGGCATGCATGTATCTATTTGGCTCTGGAAAGCCCTTCTCAGGGTATAAAAGGACCTCCTCTGAGGCCCTTCCAGACCACCTCCTCTACTCAACCCAGACCAGTTATTGGTTTCTTTTCTCTTTCTATTTTTCTATTGTCTGTGTGTGATTTCTTATATAACTAGTACTGAGGAATTTAGTACCATATTAGTTATATACTGTCCAAGTCATTGTATCTTATATACAGAGATATATAAGGATACAATATTGCCTGATTGAGTGTGACATTAAGTACCAGCTATTAGAGGAAATCTAAGTACCTGTAGCTGAGGAAGTACATGCATTAGGCAGCCCTCCATCTATCCTATAAGCTATCACTTAAGTCTAGTATTAAGATTAGTATCAGTTAGTCCAAGCAACTAGGGCTGAACTACATTTAAGATATCTAAGGGAACCTGACCATAGTAGTCTTGCTCTTTATACCTATAAATTAGTCAGTTTACACTGTGAAAGATTAAGAGTACCTTGAGTGTTACTTGATTGCATTGCAACTACTTTGAGCCTTCCTACTCTAGTCTAAGAAGTATTGAGTATGATTAGTGTATACTAACATATCTACATGTGCTTAAGCTCTAGATATTCAAGTGTACCCTGACCCATAACAGACTGCCAACTGAAAGCAGGGGATGTCAGACCCTCAAGGTCACCAATGGCATCCCCAGTCATATTTGTTAAAAAGAAGAATGGGAAGCTGCACATGTGCATTGACTACTGGCAACTAAACAAAATGACCATCTCCATTGTGTACCCACTCCCATGCATCAATGATATTGTGGAGACTTTGCATGGGGCAAAGATATTCACCAAGTTCAATCTAAAGTGGGGTTTCAACCTCATACAAATTCAGGAAGGAGATGAATGGAAGGCTGCTTTTAAGACCAAATATGGGTTGTACAAGCCCTTAGTCATGCAATTTGGGCAAAAGAACACACCAGGAACCTTCATGGCAATGATGCAGGAAGAGTTCCAAGACATTGAGGGCATTTACGTTGTAATTTACATGGACAACATATTAGTGTTCTCCAAAACCCAAGAAGAACATGATGAACACATTAAAGATGTCTTGCGTTGTCTCCAAAAAGCTGGCCTATACTGCACCCTGGAGAAATGTGTTTTCAATGTCACTGAAGTTGATTACCTGGGAATAGTAGTGACTCCCCAGGGAATTAAAGTAGACCCAGCCAAGGTTGAAAAAGCTGTTGAATGGCCAACCCCTACCAACCCAACCAAAGTCCTGGAAGGGTTGGGGTTTGCAAATTGGTTAAGGCACTTCATAAAGGACTTTTCAAAAATCACAAAATGCCTTTATGAACTTGTCAAAAAGGATGTAAAATGGGAATGGACAGAAGAAAGGGATTCGGGCATGGAACTTGCTAAAGCAGAAATTAAAGGAAGCCCCCCTCCTAATTCAGCCAGAACCCAGCAAACCATTTATTTTGGAAACAGATGCCTCAGGCTACACCACAGGTGTTGTATTATTGCAATATGGAGAAGATGGAATGCTTCACCCAATCTCCTACTACTCCAAGGTGATGGTCCCAGCAGAAAGAAATTACAATATTTACAACAAGGAAATGCTGGCAATTATAAAAGCCCTCAAACACTGGCATCACTTACTAGAGGGGGCCAAACACCCAGTAAACATTGTTTGTGATCACAAACACCTGGAATATTGGAAGACAAATTGGCCACTGAATGGCCAAGTCACACAATGGCACAAGTTCCTGTCCAGATTTGAATTCAAAATTCTATACATCAAAGGGGCAAAGAATGGCTGGGCAGACATACTCTCTAGGCTGTCAAGGCACATCCCCAAAGAGGGGGGTGAGAGCCAAGCTCTGCTTGTGCAAAACCAATTTTTGGAACTAAAATCATTGTGGCTACAAGCAATCATGCCAGACCATGACCTGGAACAACTCATTAGGGATGCTATCCCAGGGGACAAGCACTTGTCAAAAGTGCTAAAAGCCCTAGATGACAACAAAAAGGCCAAAAATTGGGAATGGGACAAAGGACTTTTACAATACAAGGGCTGAATCTACATCCCAAATAACAAAGAACTTTGCAAGCTGATCATTGAAAGCTGTCATGACAACCCAGCTGCAGGACACCCAGGACAGTTCAGAACATATGAATTGTTAAACTGCAAATATACATGCTCATCAATGAACAAATCAGTCAACAAATATGTCACACATTGCACATCCTGTATTAGGAACAAGCACAGCAACCAGGTTCCCCCAGGGCTCCTAAACCCAATACCAGCACTGGAAAAACCTTGGGAGGAAATCATCTATGTTCTGATCACTGGGCTACCCCTGTCAGAAGGGTTCAATGCTATATTTATGGTTGTTGACCACCTGACAAAAATGGTCCACTTTATTCCATGCCAGTCAGAGGCCAGTGCCATGGATTGCGCAAACCTGTTCCTAACCTATGTATGGAAACTTCACAGGTTACCACAAAAGACCATTTCAGACCATGGCCCCAACTTTGCATCCAAATTCTTAAGGCACCTGTACAAATGGCTGGATATAAAACTGTCCTACTCCACAGCATATCACCCCCAAACAGATGGCCAGTCTGAAAGGGCTAACCAAGTAGTAGAAGGGTACCTGAGACACTACGTATCAGATCAGCAGGACAACTGGGTCTCACTCTTACCCTTGGCTCAATTTGCCTACAACAATGGTGTCAATGCCTCAACTGGCAAATCATCATTCTTTGCAAACTACGGTTTCCATCCAAGGTTGGCAGTTGGGGACAAGGAGGGACAAGAATCTCCCTTAGCAGACAATCATGCAGAATGGCTTCAAAAGGGCCATGACAAACTCAAGGCTGCTCTGGAACTATCAAACCAGAGGACCAAAGAATACTATGATAGGAAGAATCAGACCCCAGAAGCCATCAAGGTGGGAGACAAAGTCTGGCTTGACACCAAGAACATATGCACACAACAAGCCTCCAGGAAATTGGCCCACAAGAGAGTTAGACCATTCAAGGTGGTAGCACAACACAGCACTCACACCTTCAAACTGGACTTGCCAGTAACCATGAAAATACACACAGTATTCCATGTCTTGCTCCTGACCAAACATAAAGATGATCCCTATGGATGTCAGGTTCCCCCACCACCACCAGTGGTAACTCCAGAAGGGGAAGAAGAATTCAAAGTAGAACAGATCATAAAGTCATGATACAACAAAAGGTCTAATGTTTTCAAATACTATGTCAAATGGCTCAGATATGACAAGCAACAATGGCTAACTTACAATGACCTGGTAAACACACCAGAACTCATGGCCAACTTTGTCAAGTCACACCCAAAGGCACCCCATGACCCCTGTGCCTTGAAGGGGGGAAGTGTCATGAGCTGACATGCATATATCCATTCTATAATATTTTCTTGATTTATGACATTTTATGAGATCCTTTCAAAACATACTTGCCTTTTTTGGTATATCTGTGTCATGTGATTCAAGGGATGTTCTGGACCAATAACCAAGATGTATTTCAACTCTGATGTGAAATTCCGCAGTTCTGCAGTTGCTTCTATCACTTCTATCACTTCTATCTCTTATTGGTCATGACTCACTGTACAGACTTGTTTGTTATGATGTGGCTCATATCATGTATATAAACTGGGTCAAGTTTGCAGAGGACTCCTCAAGAACTTGACCTCTTGTCAAATACAAGTTCTCTTTCTTTCTTACTATTTTCCTTGTTGCCTGACTTGTTGTCGTTGACACCTAGTCACTTGGACTAACTGATACTAATCTTAATACTAGACTTAAGCAATAGCTTATAGGATAGATAGTGGGCTGCCTAATGCATGTACTTCCTCAGCTACAGGTACTTAGATTTCCTCTAATAGCTGGTACTTAATGTCATGCTCAATCAGGCAATATTGTATCCTTATATATCTCTGTATATGAGATACAATGAATTGGACAGTATATAACTAATATGGTACTATATTCCTCAGTACTAGTTATGTTACAGGTCAGGGTACACTTGTATATCTAGAGCTTAAGCAAATGTAGATATGTTAGTATACACTAATCGTACTCAATACTTCTTAGACTAGAGTAAGAAGGCTCAAAGTAGTTGCAATGCAATCAAGTAACACTCAAGGTAGTCTTAATCTTTCACAGTGTAAACTGACTAATTTATAGGTATAAAGAGCAAGACTACTATGGTCAGGTTCCCTTAAATATCTTAAATGTAGTTCAGCCCTAGTTGCTTGGACTAACTGATACTAATCTTAATACTAGACTTAAGTGATAGCTTATAGGATAGATGGTGGGCTGCCTAATGCGTGTACTTCCTCAGCTACAGGTACTTAGATTTCCTCTAATAGCTGGTACTTAATGTCACACTCAATCAGGCAATATTGTATCCTTATATATCTCTGTATATAAGATACAATGACTCAGACAGTATATAACTAATATGGTACTAAATTCCTCAGTACTAGTTATATAAGAAATCACACACAGACAAGAGAAATAGAAAGAGAAAAGAAAACCAATAACCAGTCTGGGTTGAGTAGAGGAGTGAAGGTGGTCTGGAAGGGCCTCAGAGGAGGTCCTTTTATACCCTGAGGAGGGCATTCCAGAGCCAAATAGATACATGCATGCCAGTGCGATCATCAAAAGAGGGTACTGCTATACTTGGGGTACACCCTAGCCTGATATAGGATAAAAGAGTAAAGACAGGGTGTGGATCAAAGGCATTGATGCATCTGAGACCTGCTATTGGCTTGTAGATCATATTATCATAGTATATACATGTAATGAACAGAGGCTACATCTCAGTGAGTCATAAAGTGAGTCAGAGAAGCTTCTGGATCAATTAGGAAGGCTCTCCTGACTCACTGGAGTCATTAGATCTTGATTGATGGTCCAGTAAGATTCTAATGATCTTTGGACTATTCCGGCACAAGGATCTGGTGGATTGCGACGATCTTTGGGCAGCAGATACTGCCAAAGAGTGGCTATCGATAAAGCATAAGATTGCTTTCATAGTGTAAGTGGTTGCTGAGATATGAGCAGTGCGATGTTGTAATCAATATCTCCTGATAAGAGGAAATATTGCAACCTCTATATCTCTCTGAGTTCCTAAGATAAAACCACAATAAAATATGCGTTGGAAAGAGGAGATTTTGTACTATTTAATGGAACACAAATTGTACAAATTCAAATGCATACAAATTCATTCAATTTCAAGAAAATTACAGAGGCATTGCTTGAGGTTGGCAAAGCAGACTAAAATAATAGAAAATGTTAGTGATTGTCATGAGCTGACATGCATATATCCACTCTATAATATTCTTGATTTATTACATTTTATGAGATCCTTTCAAAAACATACTTGCCTTTTTTGGTATATCTGTGTCATGCAATTCAGGGGACATTCCGGACTGATAACCAAGATGTATTTCAACTCCAATGTCAAATTCCACAGTTCTGCAGTTGCTTCTATTGCTTCTATCTCTTATCGGTTGTGACTCACTGTACAGACTTGTTTGTTATGATGTGGCTCATATCATGTATATAAACTGGGTCAAGTTTGCAGAGGACTCCTCAAGAACTTGACCTCTCATCGAATACAAGTTCTTTTCTTTCCTACTATTTTCTTTGTTGCCTGACTTGTCGTCATTGACATCAGGTCAAGTTCTTGACAATCGTAAGTCTCAGTGTCAGCTGGGATATGTCTGGAACACCATTGGTGTCATCTCAAGATAACTCCCTGTTGCCTTCCCCAATCCCACTCCACCTTTCCACAGCCACAAGACATCGTTGCCCTATACATGCCTCTGTGAAACCTTGCATAGTTGGGTTCCTCACATGTCATAACAAGCTTTGGTTCTCTAATCTCTTTCATCGACAAGAGGTGGGGTCGCTCATTGCCCTTAAGTAGTTGAGCAACAGAGGTCACCTTCCTATTCCAATAGACTTGGGAAAGGGTCTATTTTTCCTTTTTATCTTGCTCTTGCTCAAGTATGTCTCTGACAGAATGCACAGCCCTCAAGTGGCACAAACTTTTACAGAAGAACAGCACTGCCATCTGTGTGGGTTGTTTGGACACCTATCCATCCACTGCTTTACTCTCAACTCAGTCAAAGACATCCTTGAACAGGCTGGGCACATTGATTTTAACTGTGTGGTAATTATCAAAGTCCACCCCCAGAAAGTTGGATGTGCCCAACAAGCCTTTGTTACTGAGCCGGGTGCCCCTGAGTGCAAAATCTGCCATTGGGCAAATGGAGCCACCTTCCCAGCATGCTGCCCTTATTGTCCTAAGAAGGACAAATTTCTATACTATTACACTATCCCCCACAACCAGCTATAAGCTGGAGAACCTTGGCCAACAACTTCTTTGTCACCTGTTAAACACCATTGAAAACTTCCAAGACAGGTATCATTATTACTGAAATAAGTACAAAGAAACTTGTGAAAAACTTCATGAAGCTGAGGCCCACTGCATATACCTAACTGAGCAGTTGCGCAAACATCAGGAGGACTATCTATCCCTCCTCCAAGACCACCTCAGACTAGAAGCAATAGTCTGAGAAGCAACTGCACCCCACAAGTATGCCTTCCCTGTCTTCTCAACACTGTCAGACCTCCCTCATCCTACCTTTTTAAGTGGCATGGGCTTGCCAATTCAGGAAGAAGCACCCCTTCCAGCAGCCCAAACCAATCTTCCCCAAGGAGGCACTCCTCCAGGATCAAACTAAACTGAAGAGGGTGGAACCCCTGTATTGCTGCCAAGACACAAAAAGTTGGGATCTGGACAACATGTGGTTGAGATTTGGAGGGAGAAAGAACTTTGAAATTTATAGACTTGTGCAGGGGACAGAAATCCTCTATTACCAAAACAACTCCCAGTTCCCTGTACTTCCATACTGTCTTTGCCATTCTTAGAATCTACTTAAGTTCCCTCTGAAATGGCATCACCAACCCCTGCCCCTGCTTGGGCAAATATGTCTGATGGAGACAAGGTCATTTATATGCTTCAATCAATGGACAAACTATGAGAGCAAACCAACAATCTCCAAAATGATATCAGAGATGTCAAACACAATAATAAAACCTACATGGATTCACTCAAGGCAAAACTTACCACAAATCAGACAAAGATAGACACTGATGTGGCCAGACTGGCCACCAATGTCAACAACCTGGTTGGGATGTTAGCAATTCTCCAAACCACTATCACATGCATTGAAGCATAAATCAACACCTCTGTGGGTGGCTCAGGTGCTGCTCAAGTACTAGCTCCCTCCAGTGCAACCCAACCACAACCAGCAGCATCCGCTCCCTCTAGTGGGTCAACTGCAAAAGTTAAGATGGCCACCCCTCCAAAATTTGATGGCACAAAACATGAAGATGCCATCTCATTCAGAATTGCATGTGCCTGATACATCAATACAAACATGAGTGGGCATTTGGCTGATCAAGTGGTCACCTTTATCACCTCTTATCTTGAAGGGTCTGTGGCTGAATGGGTCAACTCCTACAAAGAATTTGAAATCTTAAACCCTGGAACTGCAATCCCGTGGCTTCATGATGCCAACCTGTTTTGGCAGGAATTCACCACCCAATATGGGGACTTGAACCATACTGAAAATAACTGTGACAAATGGCAGAAACTGAAACAATCCAAGATGGTCCAAGACTATCTCACTCTGTTCAACCTATACTCAACTGGGCTCAACTACAATGATGCAGCTATGTGTGACCAGTTCTATGATGGTTTGTTGTCTGATGTAACAGACAGCATGGTAGCCCAAAATTATGATCCCCACACAAAGACATTTGCCCAGCTCACACAGCAGGCCCTGGAAATTGACTGCCACCTCATTTCATTTGGTAGCAAGAGGACATCTCATGGGGGTAACAAGTCCAGTAGCAATAATGCCTCCTCCAGTAAACCAACAACTACCCACCAAAGCAGTCCCCAAAAGGAAAAATTCAAGAATGGGGAACAGATTTACAAGATCAAGGATGGTAGGGCAGTTAAGGGTCAAATTGTGGCCATTGGGCCCAACGCCAAGGGGTTCACAGTTCCTACTGTTTGCTACAATGGTAGCAACACCAATGTACAAGAATCCTTCAAGGATATAAAGAAGGATAATCACCCCCAGCAGCCCCTAAGGCAAAGGACCCAGACGCAATGGATCTGGATAGTGCAGGAAAAGGGAAGGGGACAAACACCTGCTACAACTGTGGAGGGCAGGGTCATATTGCCACCAAATGCCCCTCAGCCTCAGCCAAGATGTCAGGATACAAGGCAGTGGTTGAGGATGTAGAAACAACCAGTGATGAGTCGGTAAAAGAATGAGCTCAAACCATGCCAGGGGGGCAGTCTTGGGTGCTATGTTACAAAATGCGCATAATGAAAATAAAAATATGGAAATGGAATGTATGTTGTTAGGAAACCAATCACAACTGCAGTTTTTCTTTCATGCATTCCCTCTGTGCATAACCCCTGAACACAAGTCTGCATATAACATGAAAAAATTCAAAGGATGGGCCATGATTGACTCAGGGGCCATGTCAGTGTTTATACATGAAGATCTGGTTAAACAATACTGTATTCCTACTGTTGCCCTAAAAACACCAAAGAGACTACAAGTACTTGATGGAAGGGAGATAGACTCTGGGTCTGTGACCCATTATTGCACCTTTGAGTTGTGCATTCAAGAGCACTGAGAGATCCTCAGTGCTTATGTTGTGAATGTTGGCAAAAATGATCTAGTCCTGGGCATGTCATGGCTCAAATTCCATAACCCAGACATTGATTGGGATGGAAAGGATATGAAGTTCAACTTGCCAATATGCTTGAAGCACTGCATTACAAAACCCCTACACATGCAAGCAAATGAACCCAAGGAGCTCCAGCTGGACTCTTTAGATTCACTCCCAGCAAAATATAGAGAGTTCAAGAAAATATTTGCTGAAGATGATGTCCAACCACTACCACCCCATAGGAAGTGGGACATGGAGATAGACCTAAAACTGGATGCTAAACCAAGGCATGGCCCCATATATAGCGTGGGTGTCAAAGAAGATGCAGAACTGTGCAAAACCCTAGACCGCCAATTGAAGGCAGGTCATATTAGACCCTCAAGGTCACCAATGGCTTCCCCAGTTATATTTGTTAAAAAGAAGAATGGGAAGCTGCACATGTGCATTGACTACTGGCAGCTAAATGAAATGACTGTCTCCAATGTGTATCCACTCCCACGCATCAATGATATTGTGGAGACTTTGCATGGGGCAAAGATATTCACCAAGTTCAATCTAAAGTGGGGTTTCAACCTCATACAAATTCAGGAAGGAGATGAATGGAAGGCTGCTTTTAAGACCAAATATGGGTTGTACAAGCCCTTAGTCATGCAATTTGGCCAAAAAAAGACACCTGGAACCTTCATGGCCATGATCCAGGAAGAGTTCCAGGACATTGAGGGCATTTATGTTGTAATCTACATGGACAACATATTAGTGTTCTCCAAAAACCAAGAAGAACATGATGAACACATCAAAGAAGTCTTGCGTCGCCTCCAAAAAGCAGGCCTATACTGTGCCCTGGAGAAATGTGTTTTTGATGTCACTGAAGTAGACTACCTGGGAATAGTAGTGACTCCCCAGGGAATTAAAGTAGACCCATCCAAGGTTGAAAAGGCTGTTGAATGGCCAACCCCTACCAACCCAACTGAAGTCCTGGAAGGGCTGGGGTTTGCAAATTGGTTAAGGCACTTCATAAAGGACTTTTCAAAAATCACAAAATGCCTTTATGAACTTGTCAAAAAGGATGTAAAATGGGAATGGATGGAAGAAAGGGATCGGGCATGGAACTTGCTGAAGCAGAAATTAAAGGAAGCCCCCCTCCTAATTCAGCCAGAACCCAGCAAACCATTCATCCTGGAAACAGATGCCTTGGGCTATGCCACAGGTGCTGTACTATTGCAATATGGAGAAGATGGAATGTTACACCTAATCTCCTACTACTCTAAAGCTATGGTTCCGGCAGAAAGGAATTATGATATCTACAACAAGGAAATGCTGGCAATTATAAAAGCCCTCAAACACTGGCATCACCTGCTAGAAGGGGCTGAACACCCAGTAAATATTGTTTGTGATCACAAGAATCTGGAGTATTGGAAAACAAATCAGCCATTAAACAGCCAAGTCACACAATGGCACAAGCTCCTGTCCAGATTCAAATTCAAGATCCTATATGTTGAAGGGGCTAAAAATGGCTGGGCAGACATACTCTCTAGGCTATCAAGGCACATCCCCAAAGAGGGGGGTGAGAGCCAAGCTCTGCTTGTGCAAAACCAATTTTTGGAACTAAAATCATTGTGGCTACAAACAATCATGCCAGACCATGACCTGGAACAACTCATTAGGGATGCTATCCCAGGGGACAAGCACCTGTCAAAAGTGCTAAAAGCCCTAGACAACAATGAAAAGGTCAAAAATTGGGAATGGGACAAAGGACTTTTATGATACAAGGGCTGAATCTACATCCCAAATAACAAAGAACTTTGCAAGCTGATCATTGAAAGCCATCATGACAACCCAGCTGCAGGACACCCAGGACAGTTCAGAACATATGAATTGTTAAACTGCAAATATACATGGTCATCAATGAAAAAATCAGTCAACAAATATGTCACACATTGCACATCCTGTATTAGGAACAAGCACAGCAACCAGGTTCCCCCAGGGCTCCTAAACCCAATACCAGCACTGGAAAAACCTTGGGAGGAAATCACCTATGATCTGATCACTGGGCTACCCCTGTCAGAGGGGTTCAATGCTATATTTACAGTTGTTGACCACCTGACAAAAATGGTCCACTTTATTCCATGTCAGTCAGAGGCCAGTGCCATGGATTGCACAAACCTGTTCCTAACCTATGTATGGAAACTTCACAGGTTACCATGAAAAACCATTTCAGACTGTGGCCCCAACTTTGCATCCAAATTCTTAAGGCACCTGTACAAACAGCTAGATATAAAACCATCCTACTCCACAGCATATCACCCCCAAACAGATGGCCAGTCTGAAAGGGCTAACCAAGTAGTAGAAGGGTACCTGAGACACTACGTATCAGATCAGCAGGACAACTGGGTCTCACTCTTACCTTTGGCCAAACTTGCCTACAACAATGGTGTCAATGCCTCAACTGGCAAATCACTGTTCTTTGCAAACTACAGTTTCCATCCAAGGCTGGCAGTTGGGGACAAGGAGGAACAGGAATTTCCCTTATCAGACAATCATGCAGAATGGCTTCAAAAGGGCCATGACAAACTCAAGGCTGCTCTGGAATTATCAAACCAGAGGACCAAAGAATACTATGATCAGAAGCATTGGACCCCAGAAGCCATCAAGGTGGGAGACAAAGTCTGGCTTGACACCAAGAACATATGCACACAACAGGCCTCCAGGAAATTGGCCCACAAGAGAGTTGGACCATTCAAGGTGGTAGCACAACATGGCACTCATGCCTTCAAACTGGACTTGCCAGTAACCATGAAAATACACCCAGTATTCCATGTCTTGCTCCTGACCAAACATAAAGATGATCCCTATGGACGTCAGGCTCCCCCACCACCACCTGTGGTAACTCCAGAAGGAGAAGAAGAATTTGAAGTAGAACAGATCATAAAGTTGTGATACAACAAAAGGTCTAATGTCTTCGAATACTATGTCAAATGGCCTGGATATGACAAGCAACAGTGGCTAACTTATGATGACCTGGTAAACACACCAGAACTCATGGCCAACTATGTCAGGTCACACCCAAAGGCACCCCATGACCCCCATGCCTTGAAGGGGGGAAGTGTCACAAGCTGACACACATATATCCACTCTATAATATTCTTGATTTATTACATTTTATGAGATCCTTTCAAAAACATACTTGCCTTTTTTGGTATATCTGTGTCATGTGATTCAGGGGACATTCCGGACTGATAACCAAGATGTATTTCAACTCTGATGTGAAATTCCACAGTTCCACAGTTGCTTCTATTGCTTCTATCTCTTATTGGTTGTGACTCACTGTATGGACTTGTTTGTTATGATGTGGCTCATATCATGTATATAAACTGGGTCAAGTTTGCAGAGGACTCCTCAAGAACTTGACCTCTCATCGTATACAAGTTCTTTTCTTTCCTACTATTTTCCTTGTTGCCTGACTTGTTGTTGTTGACAGTGATCCATAACACATTGATTGGGCAATTCTGGGGAAGCCCATAGCACAAACACAAATTACTACTTGCTGCTGAGTGAGTTTAGCTTTGTTTGTGTGATAATAGTTGATTATTTTGAGCTTATCAGAAAAAGAAAGATGGTTTTTAGTGGAATGCAAATGAGTGTGGTTTGGCTGGTAGATCTATGTGTCATGTATATCAGTACATACATATTTATAGGTCTGCTACAGCTGACCTAAAATTTGGCACCATTAAAGAGAGTATGAGCAGCAGGCATTGTAGAAAATCACATGTAGGGAGTGGTAAGGTTGTAGCTCAACTCTACTATATTCTTGCTACTTAAATACATAAGAAAGAAAAGGGTAGGGCAATAAATTTGCTTAAGCATACACAAAGGTTTGCTACTGGTGAGCTGCATACACTGCACATATACTGTGCATATGCTTGACTCAGCTGTGGTGGCTATGGAGATTTCAGAAGCCAGTAGGTGAATTTGCAATAAATTCAGGGACCAAGTAAGGTGGTGCTTCTGGGCTTTTAGCAGACCCAAGGGTATCAGACCTAGGAGAGTTGACTGTATTTACAAGTTGGCTAGGCCAGTGCCAGGGTGCTGGCACAAGGCTCTGGCTGTTTCACAAAAAGTTAAACTATAAGTACATTAATTAACTGTTTCAGCCCCACTTGCCATCCAAGCAACACTCAACAACACTTCAATTGCTCCAACTAACACCCACTAATACCATATTGTTTAAGCTTTTTAGCACCTACTAGATCCTGGCAGCAACGGTAGCCCCTAAAAAGCTTAGTTACACATGTGGAGCTACTTTGCACTAGCTGGACTTTCAACTTCTGGCTGAGTGCTAGAATCCTCCAACTGAGCTGAATAATCCTAACAGGCTTGAATACTACACTTATTGGGCCATTTGGTAGATCCTCATTTATGACTGCAATTCATGTGACAGTGCCATGAAACATGCACCTTTTAGATAAATTTTCAATATATTAGCTCAATTGAATAGTGGACATTGCCCTTACATGGTGAAACGCATGAGTGGTTATCTGTGGGGTCAAGTACCACCAGTTCTCAGATGAAACATGAAACTTACGAACATCATGCATTCCAAGCATTCGATCAACAGGTTTTCAGAAGTCACTATCAGACAAAACAGGATTGATTTCTTAAGCTGATACACAGTCTGGATAACGAGCATTAGCGATGTGAATTGAAGTTTGGCTCAGAATACTCACACGCCACACCCAATTGCGCCACACAATCCGTCCCGAGCTAAATAGGATCGTATTCAATATCTCTCCAGGAGAACAACACGCGCCACTCACATCTGGATTCCACGATTGTAGGTTCGTCACTGTACATCCTTGATTCTGGCATATCAGGCTGTGCGGTAGACGCATAAGATCAGAGTTGTAATCGGGAACGGGCGGAGATACACGTACTAGCAGTAATCGCCGCTCACAACCGTGTACCACTTCTTGCAGTTAGTGATCGAATGTGCCGCTGCGTTGCTCGGACGCGGTACACCAGTCGCAGTAGGTGTCGCGGAAGTGGGGGCAGTAGATCCGGAGCTTGTCTCAGCCGGCCACGTCCAATTTGGGTCAACGGTCAGTGAACAAAAGGTAGCCGTGCACGGGTTGGTATCAGTCACGACTCTTGGAGGGATTGTAGCCGTGGGCGCCGGTGTCCCAGTTATAGCAGAAGTTGTGTTGGCGCCGAGAGCTGCATGTCAAAGATGAGCCAAGATTCGGAACAGAAAGCTTGACCAAACCCACCATCGCCCCAAACGCAGTACGCCGACCCGGCAGCAAGATTAGTGCATTGAGAGTTGAGACCCGTATTCCAGCGACTGCAAAAATAACAAGTTTCATATCATATCACAGCGCTAGGGTGCGAAAAACTCACAGTAAATCGGTCATGGTGGTGACCTGAGAATAAGTAATGGCCGTGCAGGTGTCTCCAGATATAGCAGTATAATATTGGTAACAGTTCTTCGTTGTGCCGGTTGCAATGTTGGTAGGCACTGGAGCATAAGAGGTCGGCGTTGGCCCTCTGGTTACAAGATATACGCAATACGCCGTTGCCTGCGTTTCTGTCAGTAAACCAAAGAAGATCGGGTCGTCATAGATGCTCACCGCCCAGAGGTTCGTGCAATCGCCATTGATTTGCGGATTCGCAGCTTTGAAGTCGGACATTGTGATGCCTTGGCTTAGGATGACCGTGTTGCATGTCTCTCCGGGCTGTATGACATACCACCGACCACAGTTGGTCGGCGCTCCAGGGGCAGTTCCCGTAGGAGCGGGACTAGAGAAGATGATTTCAGGGTCTGCGGGAAATAGAGCATCAGCTACTCACGTGGCTGTAGTGATAAGCGTGCCGGTCGGAATGCCATTGGCAATTTGAGTCGGTACAAAGTATCCGCCTGGAGCACTTTATGAAACGAAAAGTTAGTGGCTTGAAACCATGCATATTGAATATATACCTGACGCATATGTTGTTTCCTGAAATCAAGTTCGAGCACCACGCGTCGATCGTTGGATTCCAATTCAATAGCTGGTGAAGATTCTATATCAGCAAGGTTCGTTAAATTTTAATATATCTTGCCTGTGCATAAGTCATATCAGCCGCCCTAGCATCGACAATGGAGCCACACGTATCACCCGACTAGCGTTGGGACCCCAGTTAGTGCCTAGACAAAAGTTTAATGCTGGGCTGCGCTTACTTTGACAACATATGTCTGGCATGTTTGGGGAAGACACAGCACTTGCCCTACCCAGATATTCGTGCATCCTGGGAGAATACTATTGACGGAAATGAGGTCATTGGTTCCTACGTTTTGCGCAGCAGCAATTGCTCGACATGTATCGCCAGACTTGACGGTGTAAGTCTTTCCAGAAAGGCAAGTGGTCGGCCCAGGGTCTGGTTCCGTACTAGGCGACGGTGTCAGTGTAATGCCAAAGAAAGCATGCAAAATACGTACATATTCACGTAGGCCTGCCCTGGATCTGTGATGCTTGTCGTGATTTTGCATTTGGATTGGATAGTCGGCCACGCGTTGGACGCAAAAGTCGGGTCGTAGCCAAACACGGACTGCTGGGTGAGAAGAATGTTCTGGATATTGCAAGACGTGCAGAGGATTGAGGGGTCAAGTGACTCGACGGCAGTGTCTCCGGTCGTTCCCGGCCAGCTGCTGTTGAACAACGGAGAGCACCAAGCTCCAGTTTTTCTAAATGATGAGAAAATGTCAGCCAATAATGCCAAAAGCTTAAATAAGTTACGAACGCGTCCTTGGTACATGTCGTATTATAGCCGTAAATGAGGTTGTCCGCCTCGTACGTGATCGGGAATGTAGCATCCCTCCCTTGAATGACCACCGATGTACCACAAGCGGAGGCAACCGAAGCTCGGTAAGATTTGAGCTTGCATGACAGAATGAGCTTCAAAACGCGAGGGTGTTGCGATTGGTGCTTACCGATGCCAGGCACGTAGAGACGCAGAGGGTGTTGAGGGTTGCGGCAGGGAGAGACTCGCCAGCTACCGCCTGTGCGAGGGAGACATCGCAAGCGATCTGGAAGTGGGTTTTGGTCACATGGTACGTACAAGAATATGAGATAGAACTTACGGAAACGTTTAATGCCTTGCCACAGGTGCTAGCTGCAGTTACGCCGGCCGGGAGGTCAAACTCATCTTGATAAAGGTTCACCGCGTTGACAAACGCAAGCCAGCTCAAGCCAAGGGCGATCGTGAACAGAGGGCCCATCTTCAGGAGAGTGATTCGAATAGCAAGGAAATTTTTGGTTCAACTCGGCGTATAACAAGCTCCTCTGAGCTCAGAGGCCTGGGGGTTTCGACCGCGTAATGATCCGGGGTGGCCGGATGGCCATGAGCTCAGGCTGTTCTTGAGGTCGAGAAGAGCTCCAAGCGCATGAATCGATATGAAAATATCATGACTGCGCACCTTCTCTTCCGGGGCGAAATTGGGCAGACCAGGGCCAGATTCAGATGTGGTGGTCGACCCGAGGCTCTCGGCTATTTCAAATTCAGAGACATCTCGGCCTTGGCGGAGACCTCTTGATCTCCATCGCGTGCTGTGCTCCCATAGGCCGAAGAATGGTTTACCCGTGGTTCCGGAGACTATGTATAGACTTTTAATCCGCGAAGAATTGGCACTACCGTGATGGAATATGTTAAGCGAGACCGATATCCCCGCCGTCGCCGATCAGGCGCACGCTGAGCTCTTTCGGGGCGTGGAGCGAGATTATCCAATTTTGCTCATATACTCGATACCATGACTCCTTCCACTCATACTTGCTCGACAAACTCTCTCAGCGATGAGACTCAGCCTTGTTGCTGTCACGCTCACCGCTGGCTTGATTGCCTCTGTGCTCGATTTCGCGACGGCCGACGACTACAGCTGCTCTAAAGCTAAGCCCTGTTCAAATGGCGCTTGTTGTGGTGCTTCGGGGTATTGCGGATACGGTGCGCTTTTACATTGTCCTTTCGATTCACGCTGACATGTTCCATTATAGGACCAACGTATTGTGGAACCGGTTGCCAGTCTAATGTGTGTCGTATCTATCGTCACATTATGATTTTCCTGAACCCGTTGAAGTGTACAGCTACGGCAGAATGCGGACAATATGCCTCTGTTCCCGGAACCAAGTGTCCTTTGGTACGTCATGTCAATACCCCGTCAGGTAGGAAACTCGACTCTCATCCGTAACTTAGAACGTTTGCTGCTCTCAATATGGATTTTGCGGAACTAGTAAGTACATCCCGCGCCTTTAGCCTCGTGCTTCGTCATGAATATTGCTTCAGCATCCGAATTTTGCGATCCAGCGCAAAAGTGCCAATCCGGCTGTGGCCAGCCATCGAAGCCGTCAAGTGGGGGCAAAACAGCGTCTCAGCGTATCATAGGTACGATATCACAAAATAGCGTAAATTTCTCTCTAGACTGAATTAAAACCAGGTTATTATGAGTCCTGGGCTGGAACACGTCCGTGCGACCAGTGGGACCCAACAATGATCTCCGCCGGCCAAATCACCCACCTTAACTTGTTAGGCGTTCTCTATGGGCTACAATTCTATCGTGTGCTGACTATTCTCTTCTAATCAAGTGCCTTTGCCTTGATTGATGATTCGAACCGCATTGTTCCGGCCACTTCTGGAGATACCGCACAGTACCGCCAGGCAATGTCACTAAAGGAGAGCAACCCGGACCTCAAGATTTTCATCAGGCGAGCCAGATACTTTATAATACGTTAATGTTCTAAACGACCTTTTCCAGTGTCGGTGGTTGGGCTTTCAACGTGAGTACTGACGACTAGTACATTGATCTCAATCTAATATCGCCTGTATGCTAGGATCCCGGTCCATCCCAAAAACGGTTCAGCATCATGGCTTCTTCTTCAGCTAACCGCGCGACGTTTATCTCTTCGACCTTGCAGTTCATGAGAACTTATGGTTTCGACGGCATCGACATTGACTGGTAAGCTCCAATTCAGACTCGCCGATAGCGCCAGACGCTCAATCTTATTCAGGGAGTACCCCGTGGATGACCTTCGGGGGTAAGTGTCATTGTAATTTGTATTATGATCGTTTTGAACTTTGGTCTACAGTGGAGTTCCTGCCGATAAAGCAAATCTGGTTAGCCTTGTTAAAGAATTCAGAGCAGCAATCAGTAGTTCGGGGACTGCATATGGTTCGTGCAATCGCTTTTGTCTGGGTGCATGAGATTCATCATGATGTTTCAGGCCTTACGATCACCACTCCCTCATCCTACTATTATCTGCGACACTTTGATGTGACAGAAATCGTAAAGTGGAGTAAGAATTTTTCGTCTTTCTTGTGGGATCATGCTTACGCTGACACCTTTGCTCGCTAGTTGATTGGGTGCGCAGGATTTGACTCTTTCGCCGTTCTAGGCTCACACATCTAGCTTTGCAGTTCAATCACATGACTTACGACCTGGTAATTCATATATTCTAACCGAAAGCAACACGTACTGACTCATTCATTCATAGCACGGTGTTTGGGACAAAGATAGTACGATTCTATAAGCGTTGTTGACTATATGCATACTTACCCGACTGTAATTCTAGGCAAATTCCTTGGCCCTTACAGTGTGTCACAATCTCATTTCCATTTTTGGTGTCCGTCTAACTGTTTTTGCTAGTCAACTCGCATAGCAATTTGACAGAAATAGATATATCCATGAACCTCTTCTGGAGGAATAACATCCCAGCTTCGAAGATTGTAAGTCACCGAAAGTTATTTCAGACAAGCCCTGAACGCTCCTCCAGTCGATGGGGCTCGGCTTTTACGGCCGTTCTTTTCAACTCGCAAGTAGCGCGTGCACAAATCCAGGCTGCCAATTCACCGGTTAGATATCTGTTTGAGGAATCCAAGAAGCTGATACTCATCGAACTCGATTCAAAGGTCCAGCAAAGGCCGGGGCTTGTACTGGTGCTGCTGGAATCCTGTCGTATTCCGGTTTGCTCTTTGGTCTACTCGAGTCGTACCAGCAAAGCTAATCACTGTCATTCTCGTAGAAATCCAGGCGGCAATTGGTGGAAACGCTGTCAATAAGAAACGAGCGGCTACTGTTCAATGGGATAAAACTGCAGCGGTGAAGTACGCTTACTGGGGCGACCAATGGGTATGTGATGTTCGAAGAAACACTTTGATAAAGAGGAAAACTCACATCGACGATAGATCTCTTATGACGATACGGATACCTTTCAGCAGGTAGGTGATGTCCGTTCCTACATAAGCGAAGCTAAACCCGTTTGCTCGAAAGAAACTGGACTACGCGAACAATTTAGGGTGAGCAGAATCTCTATTGACAGGCGTATTGTTGAATTGATCGCATTTATGTAGCCTTGGCGGCATGCTCATTTGGTAGGTTATGCTGTGGTATAATAAAGGCCACATGGTTGAACGATCATTTTGTGGTATAGGGCCATTGATCAAGGTGGGTGCAAATATTTCTAATTCTAGAGTAATCTCTTACGGTGTTGAATAGATGACGGTGATTATAGTGCCATGGACGCCATCAGTGGGATCGCTGGCAAGGACAATATTAGTTAGTATCTATATTATTTTATTTCGACTTGCGTTTGATCCAGCCTAACATCATCTCAGAGCTCAGCATTAAGAGAGATGGTGATACGCCTCTAAAGCCCGTAGAGCCTCTGAAGGTACGTTATCATAGGCCTTTTTCATTATGCTAGTTGAAACAAACTGAATAAACTAGGATGTCTGCACTACGACCAAGTGTTCCGCTACTCCTAAGTGTCCCGCTGGGAAACTTGCAGTTGGAGTCCAATCGAGCGGTATGTGCCTATCATTTGCTATCCAGATTGCTAAACTAAGAAAATATGATACTTCGACAGCCGATAAGCTTAGCGCTTCTTGCAAGAAGGGGCAGTCTCAACTTGTTTGCTGTCCGGTGAGCATCCAGCTGCTCGCTTTTCAATTTTATGGCTCACATATTGCGTTTAAAGTCAGATAATATGCCTCAGTCCTGCCGGTAAGTCATGTGTCACATGAATATAAGTCTGCTGAAACGGATGCTCTATGAACAGGTGGGCTGGAACTGCTCCGTAAGTGCAAGAGCCTTCACGTCACGTTTGACTCAGTCGAATTAACCTATTAATAAAATAGGAACTGCGAGATTCTGGGGCAATGGTATGATACTTCTGTTAAGTGTGTGATTTCTTGGCTTATGCAGAGCAGCGGCGATGGCGAGGAAGAACTTGCGCGAGATAAATATGGTGGAGGGGATATGGTAAATTGGCATTTATTAACTTGTGAGCCGCTTTTGAACGTCATTCCTCTAGTGTACCAAAGGCAAAAAAGCATTGTGTTGTCTCACGCCCATCGGATCGGGTGATGCACTGAAGCAATGTACGTCAAAAATCGTCTGATGTATACCGTTTTATCATGCTTCCTCTAGGTAAATGGTTCGGAACGGCACCTGGATGTGGAAATGATGCTTTATGCGCTGACCCTGGTATGTGATACACCCCCGTAAATACGGCATTTGATTTACTTTACAAATCAATTAGGATACCCTGTGCAAGGTAAGAGGTCGCCGGAAAATAGATTTCTTAAATTAATCTCTCCACTCGAGTAACTACTGGTCATGGAGGAAGCGGCAATGGTGAGAAGTTTTTAAATTTATGCTTAAACGCCGCTCACCTTCTTGCAGGAGAACCTTGTTGGAGTGGGCACAAAGTCCTTTGCTGTCCTTCAGCCACAACGTACACCGGATGTGAGCACTGCTATATATCTCATACGCATCTACTGAGATCCAAACCAGGTAGTTGGAAAGGAGGCTGGAGCTGTACTAACCCTAGCTGCGACAAAGGCAAAGTCAGCATTGCCCAAGATAGTAACGGCGATCAGGGGTGAGCTCTGCATCTAATTCATGTTGAATACGTCGATTAAAATGTACCGCCAGGTTTTGCTGGCTTGGAACCCACAGAAACTACTGCTGTAACGCACCTACACGCCCAGCGCCACCGCCACCGGTACGTCACCATACTGGCAGTATATTCTTGCAAACAAGTATTTACGGATCTTTATTTGAAAGACCCAACTCAACGGCCATTGGGGATCGCCGAAAGTAAGTTTTCTGCCCCATTGCTGATATTGCGACTTAGGTATGCCTAGGACGAAGGATGCAAAGGGAACGGATACCGCCAATGGAGTAGCAAGCTTCTGGATGTCAGCGGGTATGTGATTTTGGCGATATATGTTCATGTATTAGTATGCTTATACACTTGTAACTCCGTGCCATCGGATTTTGATCCATCGACGCTTAAAGGGACTGGACAAAGGTATATACTTGACCCCAAAGAGAATACTGTCGCTGACTCGCTCCTACAGGCATGCGTTGCCCACCCAGCAATGATCAAGGATGTAAGTGCGGTTCTGGAAGCTGGGAAAAAGCGCAAATATCTATGCTCTTGCTTGATCTCACAGACGTATTTTGAGGTATGAGTTACACATCGCATTCTGAGCCTATTAATGATAGAAATCTGATACACACTTAGCAACCTACCAGTTGCGATAAGAGGTAGGTTTTCAAATATCGCCACCTTACTTTTGTGCTTAACCCATCTACGAAGTGTATTTGGTATATGGGGTACGTCGTTCGTAACACAGTAGGAAGTTCATCTCTTTGATATATCACAGGCAAATTCTGGGTTTGGGATGATAAATGTTGCAAAAGGTGAGCACTTGTTACGCTGCCACTTTCAGACACATAGAATTCCTGGGCAGCTCGAAAAAGCGTGGGTTGGACCATTTCGAAGCTTATCAAGAGCATCGGCTGGCAGCTCGTGCCGGTGGTCCTCCAACCTGTCCTGCACCTGGTATGTATCAATTTTTCTAATTACAGTTCCATGTGGCACTAACAAGTCCCGTGATTCGACATTAAGGAGGATCTGGTATTTCTGGTTCCTGCCTTCTGAATGATAGGTGCTCACTATTTTCAGGTCAAATATTCACAACACCTGTCAACCTACCAGGAATAGTTCGTGCCGCATCTGTCATGTGGCTTCTTTCGCTACAGCCGGTGAGTTAGTGTATCTATCAATAGTGAATATCTGATGCTTAGCAACAGTATAGATTCGGCAAGTACTCCAGGTATGTCTTGTGCCGGGGTAGTGGTGGCTCGTCGGCTAAAAAATATTTTCCTAGCTCATATGGCGCACCTCATTCATGTATGGGCCCAATCGAGCTCGGTGAGTCGAAAAAGCCCTTATAATTTCATTCATTCATTGCCTACCACTTGTCATAACCAGAGAAACGGGCGGTGAGTAATGAAAGAATGGGGGATTAAATAGCGAAACATATTGATCAAACATAATTTTAATTTTCTACATCAGCGTTCATATTACAAGTACGCTATTTTGCTTCGTCAACCAAATTAACTCACAGTATTGTAGCATAGAACCAGGGTGAATGATGTGAGTAGGCTGGTAGGTTACGCTAGCCAGACTACTCTACTTATGTCACGCAAAAGTTTCAAGTATGGATAGGATACGCCGGTCGAGGTGGGGTAATTATGGATCAACGCGTGCCGTAAGTAGAGAGTTCAGGCTACCCGTTTGAAGCAAACCCGAAAGCGCACTATAGTCAAGGTGGAGGGGCTTTTATTCCAATTGATCCAGTACCAGCCCAAAACCGAAGGGATCGGATTTTACTTCCCTCGAACAATGCTGGGAATCCGGATGATTATACATTAGTTGGTTCGTAAAGCTTGTCAGTCACTTGAATGATTAGTAACATTTTAATGCAGCAATGGCGCATACACATCCCTTCCTGGAGAACCTAGGTAAGGATCCTATTCTCAGATAGACCACAGGGTTAACTGGTGTTTGTAGGTGCCGGTCTGGATCCCGAGCCCTCAGAAAGAGACCATTTATTTGCTTGGGTAAGTCTCGAAAAACGTAATCATGACGAGTCACTAAATTCGAGACTCGAACCGTTAGGCTTTTGGAATGTGAGTTATCTTTCAGACGTCATTAGATAAGACTTATGGACAAATCAATCGACTATTAGACCAAAGTGAGCCCCCTGATCTTCTTTTCTGATGTGATTACCAACCATTGCTCCAGCATTGTTGTCACACGACGCGGAACCTATGTTACAGGTCCAGATAGGCGCGTCACCAGGTCGAGCGAGCATGACCAGGTCGTCACGGAGGACGTTGGTACGTGTGGCTATCTATCGAACCGCCTTGCATAACGTTCGAAATTCTTGTAGCTGCTGGAAATGCAAGACTCGAATTCCGGTTCCCGAGTCAGTTCTCCTTTGCGGTCCCTTTCCTTTGCATGCTAAATAGCGTACTCTCCAGTTTGGCCTTACCCTCAAATTCCTGACTATCACCAAATCAACTGGCAGCCAGTGACCGATCCAAATGCGGCCTTCACTCCAACATCTGTGCAGTAAGATTGTATGCATAGACGCTTGGTTTCAAGTACTAAACGATCACTTCATAGGAACCAACTTGACGAACCAACAAATGGTGTACCGCTTACTATCCCTGGTGCCGCGGCCCAGATTCCGAACCCGAGCAATGGCAGCGAAAATCTTGGGCCCGCACCTGGGGCCGCCCCAACAAGCAATCCATAGGTATCGGAAATGAAAAAGTCGCTACCAGAGTTAGGTGTTTTACACGAACTGAGTGTACTATCAATAGCCTGTGCGAATGACATCATATGATTAAGCATAGCTAGAAAATTCCGGAGTCGAGTTTAACAATCAATACTGCTTCGCTTCAGAAATCCAGACAGAATGGTACGGATTTATCCAGCACATGTGATCGCTATATGTTTTGCGAGTAATTTACATTCTTGGAAGCACTGCACTATCTTAGCCTTTGGTCGCCCCGTACGACCTCGGGGACCGGTTGGGAGTGGGATGGGTAAACTAAATGCATATATATGCTAATTTACAGTAAAGTGCAACGGTAAATGGAAGCGGGCGACTGCCGTCGACTGAACCGGAGAGTGGGAGACCTGGAGCGGAGCGACAGGGAAACCGCAGCACCAGGACACGAGTGAACTCATGGGTCGGGTGGCCAACGGGCGACATCGGCCGAATCGTGATGGGATGGTGGGGGAGGACGAGTAAAACGGAAGCACAGATGGAACGACGATGCTGTTGAGGGCGAGCAGACAGCGAGTTTGAGCAGGTGAGTGTGCCACAGGCGAAAGGGGTTCGGACCCTCAGTGTTGTCGGATTCCAACTACATGTTATGATCGTTAGTAAAGTTAGTGGCGTTAGTGACACTTATCTGAGATTCTACATGTTAGCCTGGCACGTTATGTGAACTTCCAGGAAACCGGCAACCTATGGCCCAGTCGATGACCACTGCTGCCGAATGCACTGGGAGATGATGTGTCCAAACCGCAGCCACACCAGTCTCGCCATTCTGCACGGTTCCACTCCACAAAATATAAACTGGCTAAGATATCATCTTACCCTTCGGACGCGTTAGTCTTCCCGGTATAGAAATCAAATGTATATATATTTATGTATAGAAAGATTTACAAAAGAATGTGTTGTCGTGAGTGAATTCGATGAAGTACGAGGGGCTCGCAGAGCCTTTATTTATACCCTACGAATACGCGTGAGTCATATGTTATGCTGCTGCGCATATACTGCGCATACATGACGCATTCACACTTGACTCGGTTACTGACTCGTACACATTCTAGATCATTCGAGTATGTACATGTATATTCTACACCCAGCCCGATGCGGTCTTCGCGTATTGCTCAGTGTAGTAAGGGAAGAGACAAACGTGGCGCGGAGAGCACGCATATATGGATGGCAGGACAGATAAAATACTTGTGGAAAGATAGAAAGACAAAACGACGTCCAACATGCCATCGTCCAAACCGGACGGATGGGAGATCCGGAACGAAGTGATGGGGGAGCGCAGGGAGCCGAGATGTGAGCAAACTCGCCCGCCAGAGACAGCCGTTTGGTGACCAGTCCCCGATGGTCAGTGAGCCTGGTACGGGCCAGGCTAGCCGTTAGTAGGGCGGGGTCGCCCCTGGAGGTGTCGGTCGATCGAAACGTCTTGTGTCACACAACACCAGGTAGCCGCGGCCTGAGTGGTAGAGTTGTCCGTATCGATCAACTTACCATGGTATGCCGCAATGGTCAGTAAATTGCGTCAATACCTGAAGCAGGCGTCCGCGGCCACCTCCCCATCTCTCGATGATCTCCAGTGCAACTCTGTTTTGCGGCACTGTCGAAGCGCCCCCCATCCAAAAGGAATGGCCCGTGATGCATTTTTGACCCATTTCTGACCAGATTCGGTTGCAGCTATCGACGCAGGATTCTGCGGTTAGACGAATGTAATCGTCGTGTTCGGGGCGCCTAAAGGTGAATAAGTGTGCCGAATCGGGGATCCCCTGGTGTACCCGGAAATGTGATTCGAGCGCGGTAATGGGATCGATTGGACTAGCCTGCCGTAAAATTAGGATCGATTGGCCCTTAACGCAGTTGTTTTTCGCCATCGCCAATGAGAGGGATACAGCGTTAGGAAAAGGCCCTGGGCAAATTTGGCCCGGGGCTTTTTCCTGACGCCTATGCAGATGGTATGCACCCAATTGGGTGGGTGTATGGGTACTATATGCTCCACTGGAGGATAGAAAAAATGCTATTGTGCTATATATCTGCTATCTACTGCTAGATAGCAAATCCCAAATTTGCTGACGCGCCTCCTCATACAACACATTGGCTTGTGGGTCACCAGTTGGCTTTGGCAAACGGACCAGCCGTAGCAATCCAATTCAGGTAAACCTATGTTTCAGCTTTACAAAAATAAAACATACTTTGTAAAACAGATTCCTTAGGTTCTCAACACGACGGTGTCGATCATGGGGGACGGCGGTGTTGTACCGGGTCTCAACTTGTGTGTAATCGTTATTCATCATGGCCTGACGCTCTTAGATGGCCCGAAGCAACAGGCAAAGCTTGGAACTAGAGTAGGTTCCAGCACCAGGAGGCCGACCACAAGGATCAGTGAGGGGTGGGGTAAGAGTAGGAGATGTTGGTAACAGTGATAGTGTACGATCAGCACGAGGCTTTCCGCAGGCCCGTTTTGACACTCTGTGGGGACCCATGTTGAATGTTAGGTGATTTTGTGGAGGGGAAAAATCCCAAGAGAGGGTGGTTTCAACACCATGAATTTTACTTGCAATTTATTTACAAATTTCCCGATGCAAAACGAGGCTACATCACCTTCCTGCTTTACAAAAATGTCATTCATGTGCGGGATCTTAGCAATGACAGGGTCATTAAAACGCTCTCAAGGATAGAGAATAAAATTTGGGCGCCAAGCGGGGCCAGGCGATGTCTAGAATTTGATAGATGAGCAATAGGATACTATAGGATAGCTTTAGACCTTAGGGGCTGCTATTGCCCGCTACCGGCTATGTGAGCTGTGCAGTTGTCACTATGACGCCACACGTTCAATAGCTCCAAATGGGCTCTGTAACACCCGCCTGCACACGGCCCAGAATATTCCGGGCCGGTAACGACGTTCCAGTTTCCTCGATGCTTGCCCGCTGACTTCCCCGCCGAGGATGCCAGTTTTCCGTGCCGCATAACCATAGGAAATTGAAGAGCCCCCTGATCCAAGGTGCTGGTTGATTCAAAATACCTGAATTGCATGGGGCTTGAACTGCGCTCCGGCTATACAGAAAGACGGCATCCCATAGCCGGTCTTCGATACAGCCTAATTGAATTTCTTCAAGGGCAATGCGTTCAGGCACAGGCCATAGTACCCTGCTTAAAGTTCCAAGTGGCCAAGATGCATTTGTGGATATATAAGCACGAGATTAGATTGCTTTCCCACCCAAACCTACGCCTTCCACCAGAACTTCAATGGTTGCTCTCATCTCCACATTACTCGCGTGTGCCACGGTAATTTCTGCCGCACCTGGCTTGTTATTGAGCCTCAAAAGTAAGTAGACCGAGGTTTCGCTTTCGCAATCCTGATTGACAGTCGGACATAGGCCCCAATGATATTGTGGATATCCGTGAGCTCGTTGTTCAAGCGACACTTACCAATATCGGAGACGAGACCTTGAGAGTATGTTTCGGGAATTAATTGAAGCGCTAGAGCTGACTAGTGCGTAGCTGTTAAACAATCCCAACTCGATACTTTCCACAGAACGTACCAATAGCTTTCAGCTTTGGTCTTCCGCTGGCAGTCCAACTTTTACAGGGATTCGGATCAAATGGTCTCCAACCCTCGCAGCCGCTTCAAATGACGAAGCCGCATATACGATTCTTTCGCCCGGTCAGAGTGTCCAAATATGGCATCAGATGGCCGGTTTGTATGATTTTACTCGGTCTGGTGGAGGATGGTACACCGTAAGTATTAGCGACCACCTCTGTGACCCACTCAAACTCATCCAAATATCTTTCAGGTCAAGGCACTGAACATGTTTGATTACGTTGACTCTTCGGGACTACTTCGCCGGATCCAAGCCATATCCTACTCGGACCAGTTCCAACTCCGGGGCTTACTCACTATCCCAGGTGTGCCGCTACAGTCACAGTCAGGAAGCACGAAATACAGTGGTTGTGACGCATCACAAGCTGCCGCAATTGCCGAGGCAGAGGTGTAAGTGCCATGGTCCCGTTTCAACACATACTGAGCACCAGCATATCAGTCGAGCCGGAGAATATATTGCCCGGGCAAATGCCGCTCTCAAGAGCAAGTCTTTATGTATTGCCGGATCTCAGGCTCATTTGGGCTCCAAGAGCTTCAACGAAACGCACTACACAGCTTGGTTTGGGGCGTACGACAAAGACCGGTTCTCGACCGTTGCTTCGCATTTCGAAAAGATGTCGATCCAAGTTCCCCCTAACCAATACGACTGCGGTACATGCAAGAAACCTAGCACGTACGCATATGTCTACCCAAGCGATCAGGCAAAAACGGTGAGCAGAACGATAAATGGTGATACTATATATTTAATAAAGGTTGCAGATTTATCTCTGCCCTCTGTTTTGGAAGTCACCACTGCAAGTAACTCGTCGTCGATTGTTGATCTCATCTGACCATGTGATACAGAGCAGGAGTGGACTCACGAGCAGGAACCATTGTTCACGAGAATGCGCACTTCAATGTCAACGGCGGTGCACATGATTATGCATACGGAGTCAAAAACTCCACTAAACTAGCTCGAGAGTTTCCAAACGATGCGGTCATGAACAGCGATAATCATGAGTATTTGTGAGTGATAGCCCCTGAGCTTCCAGAACCGCACTCAACCACTGCTGTTTAAAAGCGTTGAGACAATGATATGATTTGGTCAGGCATCACTTCAATAGATCAATGTCCCAGCCGGACACTGTTTCCTCTTGCATGTGGTGCCATGACCCATGGCATTCCGGACTGGCCAGCATTTATTTAGTCTCTCTTTATTTTGTTTTTTTAGGTAGACCGTTAGACACATCTCCTAATTGATACTTCAATTGACTGCCTTACTTCCCAACAGCAACGATTGCATCAGGTGCTTGAAGCCCCTATGATACTCCAAAATGCTAGCTTTTAGGGATGAAGCGGGCCAGCTGTACGTGAATGAGCCCGAATGTGATGGGCGAAATTGTTGTCGGCACCGAGGTCCCATAGCCAAAACGGCATTACGAAGTCCGCGCCGACTCTCCAAGTTTCGACAACACAGATATGGATTAGATTATAGCGATAATCCGGATAGAGGCCCGCCCACGTGCTGCCAAAAATCGCGGCGCTCAGGTATCACGCGAATAAAGCTAAACGGAAAGATTCGCTAGCTGAAGAACAAACGAACTTGCTACCCGAGCAACCTCCACCAAATTCAGTTATCATGTCACTGTGTCAGCCTATTGAAGCAAAAATTACGTATCAAGGTGTCGCGAGTAGTGATAAATTCACTTCTAGCCATTTCTTGTGAAGGGTTATTACATACATCCCATGCCGGCAATTGAGAGCTGGCGTGATTGATGAGCGAAGAGAAATTTCCTGGTGCTAGTTACACAAAATCTCTGCTGAAATAATTTGCTGTCCTAGCATATATAAAGCTTGAGACCAAGCTCTCCTTGAGTTGCGGAAAGATTTGGGCAAGGTAACCCGACATCATATTGAGAGACTTCAAAAATATACGGGTAGATGGGGTGAGATCGTACATTTTCATTGAACTATGCTGTCCCACGGGTCTACTTGGAAAGGTGGGCGAGGACTGTGTGGTAGGGTCTTTGGAGACGTGGGACTGCATCACGTGGCGGCGTTAGCGTCCACGTGCCCAAACACGCAGCCATGTTGGGACGCGCCGGGATCCAAGCCAGTCTCTGTCCGCGACACTGCTCTGCCCGACACCCGACCTGCCGACAACGCGCAAGGACCCGACGACGACGAATAGCCAAGCGCCGAACACCACCGTGAGTGCAACGGACGACTTGCGGGCTCGGATCGCTGACACGCGATAGACATGATGCTCTCGAGCTCGCAGATGGCTGGGCTCCCACCACCGGTCTCGCCCTTTCGACCGAACCTCGATGCGCTCAGGCTCGACACCAGCGACGACGAAGACGGGTTGGGAGTGGATGGAGAGATGGAGAAACTATGGGCAAACGGCGCAGAGCGACCATCCGAGTCTCCGGCTCTTGGCGCGGCGGACATCAGCACGCCTCCGATGCAGAACCAGATCGAGTTTCCGTCAGACAGCGAGTCCCCACAGTATCCTAGCCCTCGCCCGCGTGCTAGCACGCTCGCTCAGAGTGCCAACGGCGTCGACTCGGCGCCGGCTCTTCCGTCTCTGCCGTCCAACCGGCAATTTCTCCGTGCTGCGTCTCAGCCAAATAACATACTGGGCGGGTCCCCCAACCAACGCGCCGAGCCCCCATTGACCGCATCCAAGCTTGGGACAACCACCAAACGCCCGCTCGTACCGCTCTCAAACAAGGTTCTCCCCACGCGTTCAGCACTACCCGAAGTCACACCCGTCACCACCCGCAAACCTCTGCTCAGCGCAAGCGCGGCCAAAATATTCCCTCGAGCCGGCAACGGACGAATTTCACCACCCCGACGTGTTCCAGTCCAGCAACAGCTTCAAGAAGACGCCGAGACAGAGGACGAGGCGCCCCGCTATCCCATCGCCCCCCGCACGTCTGAGCGAAACAACCTTCTCCGACCGCGAAAAGAAACGAGTTGAGTCGTGTTGTCATCGTTTTTCCCAATTTGGCATTATCGCTTACGTCCTGGGCTTAGCGCCAGAACTCCAGGGTCGGACACTGGCGTCTGTCGGGAGGAGTCAATCGTCGCCGGACGGAATGCTGTCGAGCAATCGACGGCTGTCTCCGCCAGACGTATCACCTATTCAAGAATCCTACACCCCAGACTACACGCCGGGCGACAACAGTCCCTCGTCCCAGCCCCCGAACCCGCTTACGTCGTCCGCCGCCGCGGGTGCCAGCACGTCCTCGCTCTCAACCACGGCCTCATCCACCCGCGGTCACGGGTCTGTCAAGGCGCGCCTGCTGGATTGGAAGAGTAGCATCGGAAGCTGGAGCAAATCGGCGCGTAGTCGCCCCGGGATACCCGGCCGGCCTAGCTTGGAGAGCCTGCACCGCGCATTGGGAGGCGGCGGAGGGACGGACAGCGCCAGGCCAAGTATCGACTCGGCCGTCGGACGAGGCAGCGTCGACCGGCCTAGCCTGGACACGGTTCGCCCCGCGCTGGGACTCGGCCCGAATAGTGCTGGTGCGAATGGCGGGCCTGCTGCGTTGGAGACCATCCGATCGGGGGATAGCGGGCGGGACGAGTCCGAGGACGAGCGTGGGCGAAACCAATATGGTCCCGATGGACTGCCGACTGCTTCCGAGCCCGAGGAGAGCGAGGATCCGGGACGTGAGCCTGTTCCAAAATCTTATGGCGGACGCGGGTACGAAGCTCGAAGCGCGAGCGCGGCAGGATGGCACGCTGACCAGCGCGAGCGCGAGAACCGACCGGGCACCAGCTCGGGATACTATCCTCAGGCCCAAGCTCAGGCTGCTCAGCCCCAAGTTCGAGCAATCCAGCAACAGCATGTGCGGCGGATGAGCGATACGCTTCGGCCTGGGGAGCCGGCTCCACGATCGCCCAATACGGGTACGGTCGTCCCTGCCGCGCGACACCGACGTAGTCCGACTGCACCGTCGCCTCGAACGACCGGCTCGAGTCTATCGAATAAGGAAAAGGAGAATCGGGGCGTCGGACAGACGTGGGCTGGACAAGATCCAGATGGTGCGGGCTACGGTCGAGAGGAGATGAGGGCTCTTGAACGAGAACGGGAGATTGAACGAGAGCGCGAGGCTGAAAGGGAGAGACTAGAACGAGAGCGAGAACGCGGAGAGCGAGAGATTGTTAGGAGCGGGAGCATACAAGGTTTGGGAGCTCAGACCAAGGAGTCGGCCCCGGCCGCAGGAAAACGAGATAGATTTGTCGTGAGCTTTCCTTGTTTTCACCACGGTTTTCCGGTTAATTTTTATATTGGTAGTGCAACAAACAAGAGTACACGGTCATCGATTGTATCGGCCGAGGGGGTTCGTCCAAGGTGTACAAGGTTATCTCCCAGCGAACAAAGTCTATGCCCTCAAACGTGTTCGATTAGACTCCAAGGTGGACGAGGAGACAATGAGAGGATACGTGAATGAGATGCAATTACTAAAGCGTCTAGACGGGAACGAGCGGATTATCAAGCTGATTGATAGTCAGGCACACGGAAAGGGGAATCGGTACTTGATGATGGTCAGTCAAACGCTTCCGATTAGAGTCCAATGGGGCTAACGAGTGATGCAGGTCATGGAGCTTGGAGAGATTGATTTGGCGAAATTACTTCAGGAGAGGCAGGGCCAGATTCTACAGCCACACTGGATTGCTATTTATTGGCAACAGGTTCGTTCAACCACCTATGCTTAGTCGTTTGTTTGCCAACTTTAGCCTGCAGATGCTTGAAGCTGTTCAAACAATCCATGAAGAAAAGATTGTCCATTCTGATTTGAAACCAGCCAATTTCGTCCTAGTCAAGGGCTCGCTCAAGCTCATCGACTTTGGGATTGCAAAAGCCATTGCAAACGATACGACCAATATTCAGAGAGAGCACCAGGTCGGAACATTGAATTATATGAGCCCGGAGAGTATTGAGGAGACCCAGACGGCAAACGGGCGACGATTAAAAGTGAGTCTGCCGTTGTGTAGCAGGAGGTCATGGATTGACATGATGTCTGGTGGTAGCTCGGTCGGCCTTCTGATGTATGGTCCTTGGGTTGCATCCTCTATCAAATGATCTATGGTCGGCCGCCGTTTTATTCTATCCCAGGCCCGGTGCCGAAGCTCCGGGCCATCTCTGATCCAAATCACGTGATTGATTATCCCGCTCAATCGATACCGACTGTACCGAGCTCAGAGAAGGACGGTACGCCGAAACAGATCCCAGAGTGGGCGACGCCTATCCCACCGGATGTGATCGAGACACTGAAGGGGTGCCTGACGAGAGATCCCAAGCAACGAAGGGCTATCCCAGAGCTGTTGAATGACCCGTGGTTGAGAAGCTGGAGACGTACGTTGGTTCTCTGACGGGTTTTGTCCATGCTAACGATGCGTAAAACCACAGATACGAGCACGCCCTCAGAGCCCCCTCCAAAACTCAAGGACAACGAAGCGATCGTGAATGAAGCTTGGTTGAAGCAGATCATTGAACACGCGTCTCGTGAGGCGATGGAAAATGGAGCGTTGGATGAGGATGCAGTCGCTCAAATGGCACAGGTATGCCAACTTGCCTGATGATATGACGCTCGCTGACATGTTGGCTAGAATTTGCTCCCTGCGTTGAGGTTAGCGAATACTAAACACCCAGCGTACAAGGCATTTTGCTAGTCGCTCACACCCTCCTTTTTTGTTTTTCGTCCTACTGATCCGTATACACTACCTCTGCTCCGTTGCCCATCACTTGTATACTAATCCATGTCTCGTTCTATCCATCCACACGTATGTTGCATATTTTTCGTACGCATGCATGCTTATGATTCATGATGTATCCCACATCTTAAAAACGGGGGCGATTTTGTTCCCCGCCTGCCCCAACGCTATACCGCTGATTGAACCCAGCACGAAGGGTTATTTCAATCGCACGCTCACACTCGCTCCCACGGAAGACATAGAATCCAGGGCTTCATGCTTGCAGGGTCTCGGCATAGCATATCACCATCTTTTTCAACGCCTTGGTGAGCTCGAGCACGGAAATGAATCACTCGGATATGTGCAACAGGCCGTCAAAATATTGCCTTGCAACCACTCAAGCCAAGTCCGAGGTTTCAGCCACTTTGGAGCGGTGTACGACTCCATATTCAGCCGTTCCAATCAATCCGAGCATATAAAATACGCTGTATATTATGGTTGACGAGTTCTTGCGCTTACCCCTGATGGTCACCTAGACTTGGTTCAATATCCCGTCAACTACAGCTGCTCAAGTTTGCGGTCATGTCAGGGCGGCGACCTGGAATATCTTTCTGAAGAAGCACAAGGATTCAGCCGTGCGATCAAGCTGTGTTCAAAAAACGTCCCATGTATGTGGACTCTTTGGAAAAACAGGGGGAAAATCCAGATGATAATCTATCTTGAGCATGAAAATGTCAAAGTACTTTAAGATGCAATCGACTCGTTCGACCAAGCAGTCGAATCCGCTTTCTCATGGCCACCAGGAGAGACCATGTCTTTATTCGATACTGGGAGAGGCTTTCTGGCATCTACATGACCATTCAAGAGTATTGTAACATGCGCAGATCGCGATAGACTGCATGAAGGATGCCTTTTTTTTTCGTAGGGATGTCTTCCGTCCGTTAAGTCTGAAGCAGCTGCAAGTGTCTCTGGGATAGAGAGCGTAGCTCTTGTCGTCCATGCCGTCAATCATTCCGTCGCGTATGTTTGGCTGCCAAGTCTAAGTGACGAAAAGCTTACGAACGCACGTAAGGAGCTGGAATTCTGTCTCCGTGCACAAGGCCGCAGCCGAGGTTTCAAGCAAGACGCAAATGAATCCAGGATGTCGTTCCGAGAAGTCCTAGCCATGCTATGGTATGACTTGTTACAACCTATACTTGCTCATCTCGGCATAGATGTGAGTGCAAATTTTCGATTCCCTCATCTAGTGACCAAGGTAATAATTATCAACTTTAGGAGATTCGTCCTGTCGAACAACATCGCCTGGTGCACCAACAGCTCCCTCTCCTTCCTGCGGTTCATGCGGCATGAGACTATGCCAATCCGAATACTATTCTCGCAAACTTGGCGATTTCTGCATACACCCCCAACATCACCTCTCTGAATTGTCCAACATCAACTCGTCCCTCTTCGGGCATTTGACGGTGGGACATCAGTCTTCAGTTCGCGGCCTATCCAGCCTTCCTGGAACAGCGATAGAGCTAGAAAATGTACGGGACGACGGTCTGCGCTGCGCCAGGCTCGAGGACCAAAACGCCCTCACCGATATATTCTTTGACCGTCACAGGAATCAATAATCCATCCAACGGAGCTCGGGCCATAAAGGAATCATTTATTTGGCGCCTCACGTGACATTACAAACAAATTTCCGTCGAACGCGTTTGTCTCTGCGACGATACCCCGGATTAGATATTTGCCCCCCCCTCGACTAGACTCGGCGACGATGGATCCGCAACATGTGTCGACGCTGTTTGCAACGACGTTCAACCCCAATCCGAATGTGCGCGTTGCCGCAGAGCTCGAGTTGCGCCAGGTTAGTGTCGCTGTCTCGGTTGTGAGGCGCGGGTCTCAAACGCACGAATTCTAGGCTCTCGCCCAGGAAGGCATGCTCAGCGCTGTAGTTCAGATCGTGGGCACCGACGGTGTTGATCTGTACGGGCCTTCTCTTGTCCGTGAGGCCGCTGCTAACATCAATCAGCTCGGTGCGACAGGCGGCTGTCGTCTATCTCAAGAACGCGATCGCCCGGGGCTACGGCATCGCGAATGCTACGACCGCGCAGCAGCTGTCGACTCCACCGATCCACGACTCGGACAGACTCGTCATCAAGCAGCACATCATCCCGCTCATCGTTGCCTCACCCAACCGCGCCATCCGGATACAGCTCGCTGCCGCGCTCAAGACCCTCGTCTCGCACGACTTTCCCGAGAAATGGCCGGGCTTCATGGACAACGTCGTTGTGCTGCTTCAGAGCGAGCGGCCCGAGAGCGTGTTTGGGGGCATGACCGCGTTGCTCGAGGTCGTCAAGTCGTACCGGTGAGTCTCCACCTTTGTCGTGGTGCTCTGCTGATATCATACCAGATACCGACCGGACGAAGCGACCAAGATCCTCCCCCAGATCATCGAGAAAACGTTCCCGCTCCTCGTCAACCTGGGGTCCAAAGCGGCCGCTAATCCCAACGCGCCCGAGTCGGCTGATTTCTTACATCTCGTTATGAAGACGTACAGGGTAAGCTCTCCCTTGTTCGGGCTCGGTCGCTCGGTTCAATGGTTTAATGTTGCAGCACTCTATCCAACAAAGTCTCTCGACGCATCAACAATCGGCGACCTCGCTCGTACCCTGGGGTCGGTTGCTCTTCCAGGTGGTCAACCTCCAGCCTCCTGCAGAGCAGATACCGGCAGACCCTTCAGAACGGGAGAAATGTCCATGGTGGAAAGCTAAAAAGTGGGCTTATAGCGTGCTCAACCGACTATTTATGAAGTGCGTGGTTTCATTTGCGTTCAGTCCTTGCCCAATACTAATCCCGTGTCAAGGTACGGTTCTCCTTCAGAGCTCCACGGCGCTCACAAGAAGGAATACAATAAATTTGCCCAGAATTTCATCGCTTCTTTCGCCCCAGAGATTCTCGGGACGTATCTCCGCCAGGTCGAACTAAACGTTTCCAACGGTGTTTGGCTGAGCAAGCGTGTCAGCTACTTAATCATTCAGTTCTTCCAACAATCGTGAGCATACCATTGTCCCCGTGCCCTGTTTCCATTGATATCTGTCGACAGTGCCAAGGCGAAATCGACATGGCAAGTTCTGAAGCCACATATCCAGGGCTTGGTGTCCAGCTTTGTATTCCCACTCCTGGTATTTACCGACGAAAAGGCAGAGGCCTGGGCTGCGGATCCTACCGAATATGTTCGATTCGATATCGGTAAGAGCGGATAGGCGTCGACGAGGATTGAATTGATACTATCAACTGTAGCCGAGTTTGAAGACTACGGAACTCCGTTTGGAATGGCGACTATATTTATCTCTGGGCTAGCGGCAACGAGGACCAAGGCTGTGTTTGAGCCCATGTTGAAGTTTATCAACAGCGTATTGGGAAAGTAAGCATCGTTCCGGTTAGGTACTGCGAGCTTTGTGGCCTGACACTTCCCTCGCTTTGTGATTCAGTCCAAACTCGACACCCCAAAGCCGTTTCGGCGCTCACCGCATGACCGCCTGCTTGGCGGCTGTGATAATGAAGCACCCAGAAGCCAAGGGCGTGATGGAAAGCTACATTGTCACTCGTGTTATCCCAGATTTCAAGAGCGAGCACCCATATCTCCGTGCTGTGGTAAGACTTCTGAACGGTTTTCACCGATCTGTGAACGATATATTTGTAGGCATGTGAACTGGCGACAGCACTCATGAAGAATCAATACGAGTTTACTAACCCCGATGTCCGTTGTCCTGCTCTTTTATTGGATAACGCTGATGCATGTTTTCATTCTAGAATTTGGAAGAGCTTTCCCGCTGTGTCGTTCACGCGATTGACGACACAGAGCTACCTGTCCGGCTACACGCTGCACTCGCTCTCGCCGTGTTGATCGAGGAATCCCCGGTACAACAGGCGCTCAAGCCAATGGTTGGAAAGATCATCCAAGGTCTGCCAGCTTATTTGGCCTATTTCGTAACTTTTGACCAAAGGCTGCCGTAGATCTGCTCAAAATGGCCAACGAGACCGACTTGGATATTTTGACGACAGCGATCCAAACATTTGTCGAGCACTTTTCGGAAGATTTGATGCCGATTAGTGTCCAGCTCACGACTCGATTGGTCCGTGCTAGAACTTGCTCTTCATGAACCGTGATTAATAATTCGTTCAGATCGAATCCTATATGCGACTTCTTCAAGAGACTTTGACCAAGGATGAGACGGCGGAAGACTGGGACGAGACTGGAGAAAAGAAGTTTGCCGCAATGGGCAATGTTCAAACCATCTCGACCGTATGTCCATGCTCTACGAGGAATCAAACAAGGGCGTTTCTCATTCTGACCTGGTGTCATAGATCGTCGATGCTATGGAATCTTCCAAGGAAACCTTGATGCAGCTTCAGGAAATCTTGGTCCCTATGGTAGTGGCGACGCTCGAACACGAAGCTTTGGGTGAGTACCAGCTAGAGCGACTACCTGGTTGTGCTAAGGCCATGGTCCGGTAGACTATTTCGAGTCAATGTTCGTATTGATGGATGTTCTTACCTTTAATCTTCGACAAATTCCTCCAAATATGTGGGCCGTATTTGAAGCCATGTACAAGTCGTTCAAGGGACCGTCTGTAGACTACCTTGAAGGTGAGAAATTCCCTCAAAAGGTTGGAGCCGTAATAACGCTTTGGCAGAAATGCTTGCTACGTTTGACAACTTTATCTGTTTTGGCAAAGAGATTTTCGTTCAGCGACAAGACTACCGGGCAATGGTTCTCGATATTTACATCACGGCTCTGACAAGTGAACATCTCGGAGAGATGGATGCAGTCAACGGATGCAAAATTATCGAGGCGCTCATACTCAACGTTCCCGGCCAGCTTGACGAGGTACTAATTTACCAGATCACCATTGATTTGAACGAGCTGATCGTGAACGTTAGGCCATCCCCACTATTGTTAACCAAACCCTGGCCACTGCCTCTAGCGCCAAGACGAAAACGCTCAAGCTGCATCTGCTCAACGTGATCATTAGCGCGCTGCTGTACAATCCCGTTCTCACCCTCCATGTTCTCGGCCCAAACGCACGCTCCGTATTCGACCGGTGGTTCGTCGCCCTACGGACTCAGGATGCTCTGCCACGCGTACACGACAAGAAACTCAGCATCCTCGCGTTTTGTGCTCTCCTCAAGGTAGAGCGGGAGAGAGTTCCCGCGGATCTACAGGACGGATGGGTCGGGATTGTTGGTGGTATCTTGGGATTGCTCCAAGAGTTCCCCAAGGCCGTCGCTCGTGAGTCTATGGTTTCGGAATTGGTGCTCGGATAAGAATTCTAATTTGTAAACCAGACCGGGAAAAGCTAGCGGAAGAGTTTGATGAGGATGATCTGGATTTCCTTGGCGATGATACCGAATTGAATATGGCTGATGATGGCAAGTCATGTGTTCCCCGACGAACCAACCATTTACTTACGCTAAACTAGATGAGGATGTCCATGACGAAGAGTCGGAGTATCTAGAGAGGTTGGCTGAAGAGGTGGGGCTTACACCACCGAGACATCACCATTGAACTGATCAATCGCGTTGAATAGGGCGCCAGGCTACGAGCAAAGCAGGCTGCTAGAGCCGCCGCTGGAAGCGACGACGAAGGGTCTGAAACCGACGAGTCTGTACACGAAGAGCTTGGGTTTGAGAGCCCCCTAGATGATATTGACCCCTATGTGTCTTTCAAAGACGCACTGCAGAGTACGTCCAAGCGCATATATAGACCCGGATGTCTTGTTTATCGATATTCTTGTAGCTCTTCAACAGGTCAATGCCCCCACTTATCAAGCTGCCACTACGTCCTTGACCCCCGAACAGACTGCAGCGCTAATGGAAATGATGGCATTGGCAGAAGCCGCAGAACGGGAGCGGGCAGCCTGATACCTAGTCGCGAAACGGCCGACAATTTCTGGTTTATGTCTTTTTTTTCGTGTGATATAATTAGTCAATGTGAATAGTATTGAGTACCTCGGACTTGGATTGTAATTGAGGAGACATGTTGTGAGGTGGATCCAGGTTGAGCAAAGAGATTGCTGGCGGCGCTATCGCTCGAGATAACATAGCATATAGTTGTGGGGATGGATATTACGCCGTGGAAAAGACAGACTTATTCATCAAACGGCAGGGCCCCAATCACCAGCGGTGGTGGCTACCCCTCCATCTTGTGTGGCTACTAATACAAAATACTCTCTCCCTATGGCGCTGAAAAGAGCCATTGATTGTGTTTCAGGTTACATCAAACGCGCGACATCCGCAGCTGTGCTACTGTTCTGATTCATAGCAGGCCAAGTTTAGCCTAACGTTTAGGAACGCATCAGCCCACAAGTCGCTAATGTATTTAATCAACTTCAACTTCCAGCACTGGGTTGGCTGGGCAGGATCAAGTGGCTTCAGCTTTATCTAAATGCAGATTCACGAGTGAGCTCCTGCCTACGGGGTAATAAAAATCATTTACAATCCGCTCACTTCGAGCACTTGGGAAAAAGCTCCAGGTACGGGCATTCTCGGCTGTACGAACCACAGTCCAGTACAAGTCCTTTCACGGGACTCGAATGCTTGATTTCGAGGAGTTTGAGCATGGTTGGAGACAAAAAAACAATCCGACAAACCGATAAGTATCAGGTTCCCCAGCGTATTCCAGTTGCCAAATGTATGCATTGGCCCGTGTGATAATTAGATCGTTCGTAGCCTAGTGGTATTGGTTAGCAAAAAACCCTGGACGGGCCGCAGAGGTAGCCACCATGCCAATGTGGCTCGGTCGATAGGTAATGAAATTATCCCGTCCGTTGATCATTTCGATGGTGTATCTGCCCTGACCGAGGTTTCTCAACCTATCCGTTCTCTACAGTAGCATCTTATTATTAGGATCTCGATGACAACTAATTCAGCTTACAACACTGTTCGGCTGGCAGGAAATAACAGAAACCAAAGTTCCGGTTCCAATGTAGCCGCGGGGTCCGAGAGTGAACTGAGTCCCCCGATCCTCGTATACAAGCTCGTATTCCCCGTTCAGGTTCGACGAAGACATCTGGTGATAGTGGTCAAAGATCAAGTGGCGTGAGAACCACGCGATGTTGTGTTCATGTAGGTCTTTAAATATGTAGCAAAAAAGAAGAAGAAAAGTAAGAACCACGCGAGGGGTCATTAGTGGCGCTCATCTCGTTATTCGGACCACACGCGAGGTCGCGCAGTGTAGCCCGCGGAAATGCACGGACAATACTGGCGCAGGGAATCTCCCGGACCTTGGTGTGTATTTTACGTGTGTACGTCGTGCGTAGTCTTGTATTACTCGCCACGACAGCATAGTCGGGCTCGCTAGCTTGCCCGGCGTGTTTTTCGTCCCACCCGCCTTCCCAAGACTTGTCGACTCTGCCACACCCAGCCCTGCGTGTCGCTCTCGCAGTCTGGGCTCTAGTCACTCCCGCGCGCCTTCAGCGCCGCGGGCGTCCCCCACCCTCACCTGAGGAGCTGACATAGGTAGCAGCATCAGACAATTAATCCTTTGCATAATTTTACTGTATGTAGTTACACACCCCACGCCCACGGACCGCTTATATATCCATTGGCATAGACCGTAGCTGGACACCAGCGCTGCCGCCTGCTTCAGTATCACGTTAGCATGCAATCTCACACAGAAGCTCCACTTCGTACTAGACAAAACAGTAACGGAGCGATCAGGTGTGTGCCGCCTGGTGCAAGTTATCATAGGCCATGGGTTCCTTGGAGACTGCTATTGTCGGTGCGTCCCCGGCGGGGATCCTCCATGCCCGTGCAAACAACTCGCTACAGACGATCACGCATATACTCACCCAATGCCCATTCCACGATGACGGGCGAGTTGTCCTGCGCAAGGCGTCGAAACCTTTGCTCCCGGCGGACCTATTCGGCACCCGAGAGGCCTCACGGCTCTTTTGATGTTTATCCATCGTTCACTCTCTTTTAGAAAGACTTGATCCCTTTTTTATTTTGCTTGTATCTCTCGCCGAAAGGCCCTACTAGACGTATTGACTGGTAATCTCTTGCTAGTTCTTTCCATTTTGACGCTTGCCTGCCTTCGGGCTGACCTTTCCTCTCTTCTCTGGGTTTGAGACTCGTGCGTTTCGACCCAGTGCTCATGTAACACGTTAAAATTGAATGCCGAAAAAAATATAGTGAGAACCACGTGATGTTCGTGGCTGAAAAGGGGGTGACCTACAACAGGTGAAGAGAATAGAGCGGGATACCCGCATATGTAGCATCGAGGTAAATAAGGTGGATTGGCTAATTCGCGTCTGAAGGCTTGGCTTGTATAGTGTGGGGTGGATGCCATCCCCCCAGCGCGACTAGCAAGCTTGAACGGTCACCCTGGCGGGTCGACGCGGGCCCCATCAAAAACACAAGAGGACATCAATGAGTATCAATTATCTGTGGGTATAAGAATGAGGCAAAAATCTGCCTCGGAATATGCGAGAAGGTTAACCGTGTAGTGCTGAGGGGAGCCCAGGTTCTGAAGTGTTGTGCGATGGAGCAATCCATACCAGTTGATATCCATCCGAAACATGCTTTATATTCTCAAGGAAACCTCGTATCGGTGCTACTTTACATCACACAAAAGCAGTCGGAGCAGGATCAGGTCCGATGGTTAGCGTCTCCATCCAGATACAGCTACAGCCGTCTGATTGCAGCATCTCAGACATGGGCCAATAATATTAAGGCTGAAATCTCTCACCGGTCTTGGTGCAGTAACAGGTCGTGCCTTTGCCACAGTATAAAATACGACCAATTGGTTCAAATTCTCCGTCCCTACTACAGATCAACTAAATGGGCTGGGGTTGTCAGGCTAATTGAAAACATACGGGATAACGTCTTTATTGATGCATCTGGTATACCGTGGCAACGTAAGAGCCTGTGAGGATACAACAGAGATGGCTAAGAGAATGATGGAGAAACGCATGACGGGAATATTTGAACTGGCACTGTGGGATCCGATGGCGTTTCAGTGCATAGTGTGCTCTTTATACCATTGCGCGTAGCTTCAGATACTCGCTCCGAGGCTGTGCGGTCAAGGGGAGGGCTCGTGACCTTGGTGGTATATCAGATGATGATAAGTCCGGACCCCCGATTTATCCTCGGGTTTAATTGTCAAACCAAAGGATCAATCAAACTCTTGGCAGCGGGGGGCTCGATTCAATTATCCTCACGCCATGTAGCGTTTGGGACGAGACACAGTTCGAGCTGGGGGTGCCCGCAATCAAGTTTAGCGCACATTGTCACCAGCTGCCGTTCAAGAATACATTTTTATTTGAAATCCAACAAAACAATGTGTAAATCCAGCCTGCCAGGTAGCGGCACGACCCGCAGTATCAAAGGAGTCGCTTAGCTCGTACTAAAACTACCTACCGAGCGCTGGCGTGAGTTGGAATTAGAGGGGCTGTGTTGCAGCCCAGAGGACATCCAAAAATGTCGATTTGCCAGGTGTTGGGCTATGTAGATATCGCATAGATTTCGGCGTTATATCAGATGATGAGCCAGACACCATTCCGCCGTGATTAGACCCAGAGGAATTGATGGTACACCTGGGGCGAGGGGCTCTTGCCCCTGGAGTCAGTTGAGATATTGAAGCAGCCACCAATGATGCGGTGGGGGTGCAAGAGAGCCTGGATGGTACAGCGGGATTTGGTTAAGCTCGGATGGGCGGCCGAGTTCACCTCCCTGGTGAGAGGGAAGTCTGCTGAGTGCATATATGCAAGCACATATATATAGGAGTCTCTCAGCAGTGGGAAGGGCTGGGAGCCTGGTTAAATTGACCAACACGCTACCAGTGGATTTTCACCAGTATTTTGATAGCAGAAACGCTCACTGGGTCGACGGCAACTTGCCCTGGATGTGACACAAAAGCTTAGTTTTTACGTACCAATTTGTTGGGTTTTGTCGACAAGGAGAAGAGTTTTTAGTGACGCCGCATCAGCTCCGGATGCACAAAGGTTGACTGGGTATGAATAAATAATGAATATTAGTCTTCCTTCGCACTTGTAGTGGTCCATCAGGGCTTCCATGCATAGGCGGTCACAATGGGTAATTAATCAGCTACGCCTGGGTTGCAGACCCGCTATTTCAATGTTGAAGCCTTCGACGGGTGCCCGAATTGGCCCACATTTCTCACTAGACTGGGATAAAAAATGTGTACGAGCTAGCTAATTTTCGAGGGTAGTAACCTTAGAGCCACATCTAATTGGGGAGTTTCACTTAACGACGAAAGTCTCGAATAGCTATGAATTAGCGTGTGCATGCACTGGAAGGGAAAAGATATGAATATTTTATTGTATTCTACATGCTTCGGGTGCGCTTAATTCGCAAAGCTGTGAGATAAACGGCAGGGATACGTATATGCGCGGCATGTAAAATGTGACATCGGATTGTCACCCGGGCGCGTGGTCTTCGAGAGTTTCATCTAAACATCCGGCTGATGAGTACTCGATCTGCACTCTACGCAGACTCTGACGTGGATCAGCGTCGTTGCCGATGCCGGCGAATATGGTCTGTTAGTTATAATAGTGGGCGAGGCCTTCCACGGCAGTAGTGTCAATTAAGACAGTATCAATGTTCGCATCCTAACAAGATGCCATAGATAGGGGCTGTGTGGCGCAGCAGACTGCGCCACACAGCCCAGTCTTGCCCAAAAGGTCGCGGGCAACTTTGAGGTGTGGCCCGTTTTCCCTTTAACACCGTCAGCTGCCCGTCGCCAGCTCCCTCCTCGCGCTCGCTGAATCGCGCTTCGTCTTTTGGTGCTCATCTACTTTTTCCCAGCCCCCCCCCCCATCCCAAAACTCTATCCCCCACACACACGCTGGGTAAACTCGGCCCCCACCCAATGCGCTCACTTAACGTCTTTACATCTGCCATAATCACCATTCCCAGCTTCCCACTCCCCGACTGCGGTCGCCGAGTGGCCGCCCGACCCACGAGTTCGCTCGTGTCTCGGCGCCCTGGACTCCCCGGTCGCTTCGCTCCGGGTTTCCCATCCTATCCGGTTGAACGACGGCTGGTCGGAACAATCATTTTCGATTCTGCCTGTACCATACACGCTATTGACCAAATAGATAACCCCAAATACACCCATACATGCGCACCAAGCGTCATCTCACCATATCGAAACCGATCAAGGCCACGCCGGTTACGAAGCCAAATCGCGTCCGAAGGGTAAGATAATTTTTTGAGCACATATATCCCCCTGAATGCGGTTTTTACTGACATTCTCGGAGCTTGATTCATGCAATGACCTTGCGTTTAGCCGATCCATTGACTTCTACTTCTGGGTGTTCACGCAACTGAATTGTTTAACTATAGTATACAAAGTTGAACCCAAGCGTATTGGATTTGCATGATGCTAGTTCATATCTCGCTCCTCGAAAATAAAAATGCACATATCTGGTCCAATTCCTGAGCTCCCCATCACACCTGAGCCTCGAGGTCGCCTATGTGTGCGTTGCACGAATCTGGCTGAAGGGAAGCCGCCATTTTATGGTCGACAATATTCGGACGGTCACTACTCGGAACCAGAGTCACGTTGGTTGAGCGCAACCTGAATTTCTCAAACCATTCTCCATCCGCTGACTTCCGTGCACTGCCCTGTTCGTCCTGAAAAGGGGGCAATTTAGATTATTGGGCGATGGCGCCGACAGATGCCACGTACCGGTCTTCACCTGGAATTCTACTTAACCTATGCCACTTGCAGCTAATGAACGACATCAAATGCCGGAACATGCGCTGATACCCGTTGACGACTTCGCTTGATAGCCCGAAAAACATAAAGAAAAGGAATGCACAGCCAGGGATCAACCAGAGGTTAAGGCTGTACGAGATTTTGAGGCTGGGGATGCTCCGATATCCTCATATGAGACAATCCAAACTTCGTTGATAAAACTGTGTGTTTCGTCCCAGGAGACCCATGGCTCAACCGGATAAAACATCATGTTGGCGATCATGAAGTAGAGAGATAAGGGCAAGGAAAAGGCCATATCGGTAGTAGCCACAGCCATAAGGCGAAAGAACCGGGATAGGTTGAGATCAGCCCCCGACTCAGATAATACTTGCGAGAATTGACGGCGAGTTTGGATGAATGAATAAATAGTCAGACCTGCGTAAATCAGACATCATGAAACCTGTTGGTAAGAAAATACTTACATGCATATACAAACGAGGCAAAGCTCACAATAGTTGCCCAGATGCGTACCATAAATACTGTCATTACCATATTTAGGGCGCCTAAGGCACCCGATTGAGGCCTCATTCTCATTACTGCGCTTCCAATGATTTTACTTGCCTGGCCAGCAACCTATATCTTCGATAACCAAATACCGTGCGGGTTGCACAACGTAATCTACAAATTGTTCAGGTTGGTAATATCACGCAAATCGAGGATCACCAACATAGTGCAACGATGAGCATGGGTAGGCCAATGCCGATTAGCAGATCTGTGATCAGATGCTTTCTTGCCTATAGATTATGAATATATACCGCACAATGGCTAATTCAAATGCTTACATTGTCACGTAGGATAGAAACTCCTTTCGTTGTTGCAACGCGGTATAGCCGTCGTTGAATGCATAGCGATGAAGCAGGTAGTCCAACACTTAAGGCAATAACAAACCTAGATGCTAGAGTCGGATTTTCAACTTGGGGGAGCGTATAATAGCATAAAAATTGTACCTATATCACACCAGACCGGCGCAATGTCGTCCACGTTACCCGCCCAGATTATAGAATTGATGAAGAATACGACACATGCACTAAAAGTCCAGCCGACATGTATAAGTGTGCCTGAGTTACGTGCCTTCAAGTGCCAAGGCAATGGTAGCAGCATTAGTACTGCACCAAGGGCACAAAAGGTTGGGAAAGAGGGATCGCGCATAGCGGAGTAACGGGGTGAGATGGCAAAATGTGATAGGAAAGTGCATCTCGGCTCGGTATTAATTCAGAACTGCAAGATTGTGATGTAATGGACCCTGAGATACATAGTTTAAGGCTCGACCCAAGGCGTGTGATCATAGAGATCAAGAGAAGGTAGGTGGCAAGGATTCCGTACCCAAGCGGAATTGCCGAATACTTCAACCACATGGACTGCCGTCACATTCCGTCAAGCGATCATCAGAAAGATACGGGACGTAAGGATCAACTTACTGGATTCAATATCAGCCCTGCCTTCTTAAAAGATCTAGATTTGATCATTGGTCATTTTTATCGTTCCTTCGTTTGGTAGAATTCAGATCCCCCGGAATATGCGGCGACCTCCCCGTTTCTTTTTGAGAAAGTACCCCTTTGTAGTAAACTTTCGTTCTACGTGGGATTGCCAACAATTGGCCTTGCTCCTCGCTATTGCCGTTGCTTACTTTTGCCCGAGGCTGGGCAGCATATTAGAATGTTTAACCACAGCCCAGATCTCCGGCTGAGACGACAATACGTAAGTTAAATTGAGTTAAATGATCAAGTCTAGCGGCCACAGTGGCTCCCACGAGCTCCGCGCGGGGATAACGAAGGATCTGAGCGGCATCCCCAAGGGCAAGTATGGTTTATCCCTCTATCATTGATACAAAGCCGAATCAAGGACCTAATAATGTTCGCCCCAACCATCAAGTATTAATAAAGGGCAACATGTTCCCAGTATTAGACGTTTTGAATTTCTCGAACAAACTTGTAATCATTTTCTTCATCTGTATATTTGAACCAGTTTGTTTGCATGAATAGGCTGTTTATGTAGTATCCAGGATATGGTAAGCCTGCTGCAGCAGTGAAGGGCATTTTTAAGCATCCTTCCAATAGGTTCGCTACCAAGAAACCCCAATCTAAACAGGAATAGGCAAGCAAGCGGGATGCAAAATCAGCCAGAATCAGTCCAATTGGGTCTTTGTAACCAACATACCCTGACATATTTATCGTCAAATTTGGCCCCTCTGTTTCCTTCGCGAATTGAACCGACCTAGGCGGCTTGAAGGATGTCGACGGCTGCACCGATGTAAGACTAAGGACGACGGAGAAAAGGAAGAAATATCTAACTATCTGTGAAGTAGGTTTGAGAATTCCCTTTGATTTTGGAACCTCCGTGGGTGCTATTTTCTCTTCCAAACCTCCTAACGAATTTACTAACTCCCCTTCATCCGTACTGTCTCCCTCGAAATACTCATGCTCGCTAACATCGGGGTCTCCCGTATCTGTGTTTTCCGAGCCAAGGCCGGAGTCACCCCCCTCGCAATTTTCCTCTAGACCTATGCTGCCATCTAAGCAATGGCCAGGATCAAGTTCTAAGCTGAAGCGTTCCAGCCTTGCCACTATTTCATGCATATTCGGGCGGCATTCAGGTTGCACGTGGGTCATCTCGTTGATGAAAGTCCACATTGAATCAGTGACCCACCGCTGTGCCGACGAGGTGTTCGGCCTAGCAGGGCGTTTCCCCTGTAGCAATATGTACCAGATCGCAGGGGTAGCCGCAGCATTACCGTATGGAGTTTGGCCACTCAAAAGCTTGTCGATACAAAATGTCAGCCATGAGATGCATCACGGTGGCAAGACTTGCCTCGATAGCCGTTCTTCCGAAGGCAAAGACTAAGGTGAATAACGGTCAGTCCACATCAAGCCCGACAAAGTATGTGGCTCACCGTCTGTTTCCAGCGTCTTAGTCACAGGTACGGTCATTGCGTCAATCTCAATATCAGGATCGTTGCAGTGGGCAAAAAGCTCCGGCGCCATATATGGGCCGGTTCCGGTGTCTTTTAAACCATGACTCGTGTGTGCGTTCATGGTTTTTGAAAGACCAAAATCAGACAAGACTGCTTTTCCATCGGATTTTATAAGTATGTTAGCCTGGGATCGTGGAATAAACTTTTTGGGCAAGAAGGATGAGAATCATGCGTTACCCCTTTTATATCCCCGTGCACGGTTGGCTTGGGCAACAACGTATGCAGATATAGACAGCCTCGTGCTGCTTCTAATATAATCCTCAATCGATGATTGCATCGATTCTGTAACCATGTTGGTGCGTCTCCGTCATCGAGAAACGGAGAAATCTGCCCCCATCCAGATTTAATCAGTCAATAAATCGGGTAAGGCTAAGCTCACCATGAACAGAGACCCGCCGTGCCTGACAATGCTGCTTGTATATTAGTTCCAAACACCTAAGGTGATAAATTTCACGAAATACCCGTAAAATTCCAGAACATGGGGGTGTCTGAGCTTTCGCCACACCTCGCACTCTCGTATGAAGCGCTGTTGATTTATTGCGATGAAATTCAGACAATGTTGAAGACCGTAAACAAAAACGTTGAACCTTTTTGACCACTCCTCATCACCTATGGTCGTTATTCTGAGGCGTTTCATGGCCACCTTCTCCAAACCCCGCCGTCCTATAAATATCTACATAGGCGGTTAAGATATAAACCCCGATCAAAATCACATTGAAACTCACGTCGCAGAAGCCGCCGTGGGCATAAGGTGCGTATAAGGAGCTGACCATTTTGACCTCACGACTTATGTCGAATGACAAATCATCCATAATCGTCGTTTCATCTGGCTTTCGAACAAAATGGAAGTTACCAGTTAACGGGGTTTCCAGCTGCTGAGAGCCGTTAAGGTCATTATGGTTCGGTGGTTCCGGGGCCACGTGCTTCCAAAGTTCGAGGTCACGGGTGTACGATGACATATCTGGCCTGTTTTCTGGTTTCTGGTCCCATCCTCTTTGTATGAGCCCCCAAATTTCATGGTTGTCCAACCAAGGAGATGTCCTCGGGCGCGTTGGGCGATTTCCACGAGTTACCTGACTGACTATGCTTGGGATGTCGAGTTTGTCCCAAGGGGCTACACCAGACAAGATCTAATCACGCTATTGAGCCAACACCTCATATCTTATATTCAAACCGACTAACTTCGTAAGGAGTAGCGTAAACGCATATACGTCGCTTTTTCTCGGATTGGGATCGGTTGCGTCCTCATCTTCTGGCGGAAGGGTAATAATTTCCGGAGGGATGTACCGTGCATCTGGCAATTGCGAGCGCCACGTGCCTCGTGCTGGTCGACCAACAACAGAGTTGGACAAATTAAGTTCTCGCAGAAGCACACTGCCAGTTTCGTCAACCGTCACGTTCCACTTCAAACGGTGCTAACTTGAGCTGCTGGGCCGTCGAAAAAGGGAGCGACATACTGGTGCAAAGTCTCCCAACACTATGCCCAGGGCATGCATGTGGGCCAAGCCTCGACCGATATCCATGCACTAAGAGATGGGTTTAGCGAAAATCCATTAGCTCTATGGTTTACGCACTAATTTGAACCGTTTAGGAGATGGATTGCTTTTGATATAATCGAGGATGTGCGTATTACGGCTCTGGATAACTACGGTCGGTGAAGGAGGGATTTGCAATGGATTCTGACTGAACTCTGCAACATGCAGTTCAATATTATCGCCATTTGACCAGTTCTCGCGGTGTAATGATGACGTCAGTCAAAACGATAAAAATACCAGACATATCCTACGACTTACGACGTGGCTGCGGTCTTGTGGCGACCGAGTAGATGATTCCGGTGATTTTATTATCGTGGTATGCGTTAGTAGTTTGGGCTTGGTGTGGTTGTCGACTGCTTCATCTGCCGATATCATGACAGCTTGAGCAAGCTTCCTAAGTTGATCCATTTGGGCCTCAAAGGCCGGATTGCCTCCTACATGCTCCTCTAGCTTTGAAATGGTACTCCAGATGGCGTCCAGGCTATCCTGCCTCGATTGCGAGGGAGTATGTGTCCTACTTTCGAAAGCGGCGTCCGAGAGCTGTGGGTCTTGAGATGAGTATTGAGTCGAAGGTGGTACAGAGGTCTGAGAGCTTTGATTTGCGCCTCTATTGTCGATAATACCAACAATCGAGCCCAGTTCTTCTAGTAGGTCGAGCTTTCAGGAACCAAGGTACATTGGAAATATCCCTTTACAAATGGAGTTAGAATAGCTTACGTCTTCTGCGAGTGCCCGGAGCTCTGATGCGAGCCCATCATCCTCCAGCGCTAGCACCAAGGTCTCGTCCTGAACATCTATAAGTGCCTGAAAATGACTTTTGTTCGTGTTTGAGTCGCGCACGCGACATTTCTCCAAGTCGGCAATCCATTTGTTAGTTTGAATATTGCCAAATATCTAAGCGTTATATCCTCAGTACCATGCTTAAAACAAGGGCATAGGGGGCCACTGACCGAGGGGAGCCCATCCACGTAATTCAAGAGTTTCTCCATATCTTGCCTAATATTTCGATCCACTGTCGAAACGAGTGCCAAACCTAGACCGCGCGCACTGGTCTTTAATCGCTGTGGCCATTTTATAGCTTCTGATCGAAACTCGTCGACCAACCTAGCCAGATTAACCAATCAAAATTTAGAACCACTTTGTGCAAACGACGAAGCCTACTCTGCGCACTTGTCCATCGCTTCAACCACATCCGGATCATCTTCGGCCTCTCGAAGCTTGTTCACGATATCATGACAGGAGATAATAACCCTTGAGCATTGTGCCTGTAAAAAGCGAACCTCCATCAATCATATTGGAAATCCGGGTAGGTCACTGGGCTATTGCCTTTTGGACCGAGGCTTGGCGAAATGCCTGTTGAAGCTCCCTGATTGAGGCGGTGATTTCGTCTATGCGGTCGTCAAAGTCTTCGAGAGGCGGATCCATGCGGATTCGCGCTTGGGCTTGTGGCGGTCGGGAACAAGTGATTAGCGCTGATCAGAAGTAAGACTCGGCCATATGGCGAGGCGGTGCATCTTATGTACTCGGGCATTGCGGATCCCAATGTACTACGAGTCCATGATACAGTCGGACCCCTCGTTAGTGAAATGATTAGGTGCTAGTGATAAGCCTCTTTCTCGCCAACTGGTCTTGTGGACCGCAGCCATAAAATTTCAGAAAAGGTAAATTCGGTTGAGGTTTTCATATATCCGAATTGATTTGCAGAGACTAAGATTACGGCCCATGATCAACTTATCAGTAGCGTTCCCTGACGAGGGGTCCGACTGTAGTAAGGTCGAGAATGCGACAATGATTGGAGGCTCAAACGAAGTGGCAACATTGCAAGAGTTGCAGCACGGATGAGTGCACGATCGTTCTAGAAATACTTGCTCAGGATATTTGGCAGTACAAGCTCCCAAGATTTAGATATTTCCTACATGCACGTTGCTAGGGTATCCACAGCACTGAACAGTCTTTCTAGTCAAAACAATCGAAGAAGCTTTGCAAGAGACGTCGGGTCAGCTCAAAGTATGACAACCAATCTAGTCAAGTCGAGCGGAGGATAATGTTGTCGTAATCGGCAGGGAGATTCCGTCTGAGCCATAACCATCAATGAGCATAGCGAGAGTGGCATACCCAGGTAACCTCAAGTAGTTGCCTAGTCAACGTCGAGCAAGCTACGAAATGATAGCCTATATAAGATGTGGTCAAGCAGGGGCATGGTGTATAAATGTTCCTGGATCCGTGACGAATTGATCGTGGTTGAATTCACAGGTGGGCAGGCACTCCACGAAAGAGGACATGTACCGCCACCTGATTACGAAATGGAAATATCTCCTTATTCACGCATTGATTTGACCAATGATTATTCCATTTCATTTCCGTGTCTGTATTTCTACACCCCACTCCCAGACACCCAGAAACACCGCGCCTCCCGCAGAAATCCACATGGTTCGAGGCACGACGCCAGAAAACAGTGCTCCGACACCTTCTGTTCTATATATTTGGACAAAGCGAGATACAAGCGAAATTCTTCTTTCCGGAGCGTCCTAAATTGTTCCTGTAATAAGCAATGCGGAGTTAAAATAGAGCGTTATGGCACAAACCTTCATATCTAGCATGATTCGAGTCTTGAGAACGTCCAAGGGAGTTGTGGTCGCTGCAGCGATTCCACCGGCGACACTCCCGCAGATGGCAGCTTCATGCGGACCTATCGGCCTCTCCAAGGCTTTAGCGAGTTTGATCTTGAAGAATTCATACATTGGAAATTGGAGCGACGTAAATGGGATCTGATTGTCGATCAATTAGGGTGAATTAATTGCCACCATGGATCGAGTGCACATGCCTCTCGCATGATAGTGGGCCCAAATCCCCTGTACAAGCCTCGAATGCCCTCTGCATTTGCTACCCGCAGGAATGCCCCAAAGGATGACACACCCGCTCCGTACGCCGATGTTTGTGTTCGAGATTTGATAACTTCGGTTGGTACGCGGACGAGACATGCGGCGACTTCTCCCAAGGAAGAAGAGACCACATGGTTGAGTGGGTGTGTATGGGCGATTGGGAGTGATTGCTTGAGTGTAGAGTAGGTTGTAAAGAATATGGCCGCTTTAGAAGTGGATTAATCCTTGGGGAAGTAATGCGGTCAACTCTGCGAACCTCCAGGGGCACTACCAACCACTACGCTCCCCACTCCCCTATATATACCCTTGAATCCTCCAGCCTGGATGAATCCCTGCGATGACTGTAACCGAGTCTTGATGGTATCGATTGGGAAGAACAATAGGTCGACAGATGTGCCGGCCAACCCTCCAGCCTACAAGCCCCTTTAGATGCAAATAAGAACGCTGTTCATATGGGGCCTACGAGAAGGGCTTGCGTAAACGACGGTTGAGGTGGCTGTGAGCCCATCTAGGGCAACGACCAAGGGTCGGTGGTGGAAGTCGGATCGACGCGTGTGGCTGCACGTGATTGAGTCAAGTCGGGGGGAACCAAACAGCGCCAAAGACCGTCAAATCCACTCCGCTCCCTCAGCCAGGTGCTTATACATGTATGCTATTGATTCAATATGGCTGTCTGGGCAGCAATTAACGGTATATTAATTGCCATACTAAGATACCATCTTCCCAACCACACAAGCGTGACGTCATTTTCCGACCACCGAGCGTCGCTAGTCGGCAAAACCCATCGCCTTGGTGTGAGACTATGAGATATTTCTCAAAATCTTGACGTTGAAGTGGGGTGGACTGTACATAGCGATTTGTGTGATCAATAGCACTAGCCTTTCACCCACTACCCAGGCGTGTCCAACGTACGCTCCGATGTATTGGATGCGGTGGTTATCAGCTTAAATAAAAATCACATTATGCAGGGCTATCGCCACAATCAACGGCCTGGTACCAGTTACTACAGCAGTCTCTCATATATCAGATACCAGGCAATCCCTTAACCCATTCTACTCCGTAAGACTCTTTACAATTTACAAGAGGCCGGGCCCGACGACAATAGGCTGGACCTTTTGGAGCTTACTGATCGTGTCGTCGTCAAGCTGCAAATGTGCCTAGACAGAACACACCTCTGTCAGTGCCTGAACAGCATTCACAAACTTGCTTGCGCACTCACTTTGACGACATCGGGAGGAGTAAGAGCCAACCACTGGTTGAGCGAAATGTCTTCATACTTTCCGAGTTGAAGATTTCGAGGAACTTGAGTGTACCGTTTCCGATATTCTCAACATAGTGCCCAAAGCTAGGAGGAACATAACCTAAGAGATAGGGAAGATGAGCTACATATGATGTTGCGAAGAGAGCAACATACAATGTCGCCAGCTTGAAAGTTGAAAGTACGTGCGTTGGCGGAAGAGGCGAAAACCGTGATACGAGCATTTCCTTCACTGTAACGTAGTTCAGTATGGGCTGAATCCTGCGTAAAAGGAGCTTACATGAAATAAGTCCATTCGGGTTCGGTAGGATGCCACTAGTATAGGAGTGTCGTCAGCCAAGCCTCCTATCAATCATTCAAGCGAGGGAATAATGCCTACGTGGAGCTCACGCATTCCGCCCTGCTCGACAGTAACCTCCGCCATAGCGATCGTCTTTGCCACCTTGAAGGTACGGGAATCGACAACTTTGACGCTCCCGCCTTGAACCTAGAGACTAAAGATTAATTCTTGACCTAGAATAACCGCGATCAGTTCGTACCTTGGTGGCGTTGACCTTGCTTGCCGCGAACGAATAAGGCATAGTCGACACTCCCTGAGGGCTCTCAACCGCATCGTCCTTTGGAGGAACCGCCGACGGAATCATGTACAATTCGCGGCTAGGAATATGATCGAACGCAGAAGCGTTGACTTTGAAGTTCTTTGAGAGCACTTCCTTGGGAACGTGGGCCATCCAGTCGGTCACAGAAAAGGTAGAATCCTCGCTAAAATCGCCTTGGTCGAAAACCTGCGATCGGTGTTGGTACAGAGTAGCAAGGGCGGGAGAGCGATTGACTCACGAGGAGGAACTCGCAACCGTCTGCAACGTCGTCTAGTCCCTGAAGGACATGGGGAACTCCAGGGGGGAAGTACCACAAATCCCCAGGATACTGATCGAAATGTTGTCGGTTCGGGTGCAGAAATATGTGAATAGAGTTGCACTTACAACATTCGCGTTGTAGTTTTGGCCTTCCGAGTTGACGACTACGATTCGACAGCTTCCCTGGAAACGATTTTGATGTCGCTGAGCAGCCTATTCCCGGAGCGGAATAGCATAATGTGCTTACTGCAAGGATATATGCCCACTATAAACGCAAACCACAAGTCAGCTGTAGTCCAAGTTGTAGAAGCCATATTAAATCATACCTCGGCACTGACATGCCAATGAAGCTCCCTGGGAAAACAGTCAGAAATGCCATATTCTGCGGCCTATGACCCACATACCGAATGACGCCCGCCTTCAAGCGCATGTTGACTCCGGCCATGGTAGTTGCGATAGGCATCACATCAACTAAGGAGCAAGGGGCTCGTGAGATGAGCCGGATTTCTCCATAACTAAGATGCATACCATTTTGCTGACGTGCCCAGCCCCCCGTCTGGACTCGGTTGTTGGACAAACTGAAAGGCCATTTGACATTTGGCCTAAAAATAACGCATTTCAAACAGAGCCAGAGTAAAAAGTAGGATAAACTTACACCGAGCCGCTATCCGAGGTGGGAGGAGCCAGAATGTCGGGGTTCTGGCGGTCAAGCGGTACGTTCTGAGGACCGAGAACGTTTGCACCCAGGGAACCCCGAATCGGTTCAGGCTTATCGATCATGAATTTGCCCAAAAAGGATTCGTTTAGATCATCGGACGCATAGGCGACGGTCTGTGTTGGAAGTGCAGCGTCGGACGTAGGAGTGGCCGAGTGGGTGTTGGTCGAACGGGTCGACACCAACGAGCTTTGACTGGCAGCCGGGGCGCCCGCAACAAGAGAGGAGAGCGCAAAAGCAGTGAAAACTTGTGTAAACATCTGGGATTGCACTTGAGTTGGGTGAGGAAGTGAATGAGGAGATGTCTGAGACCAGCACTGACAGGCCGCTTTTATGGATTTTGTCGTTTGAGCGTCAATAGCATTATTCATAAGACTTTGAAACCCTTGCTTGAGGTACAGTGTGATGACTGGGGTATCCAAGTTGATGAGACTGAACCTGGATGAGCCGCGTTGGGGCATGAACAATATCCGCCAACCCGCGAGATCAGAAGGACAGGCCGCAGAAGCCAATGATGCTGTTCGCCACACCAGGCACCCTCTGAATAAGGGATGTATACGCCGAAGACCGGTTGCTGAGTGGTGATATCATGGGGAGGAGTGGCGTGGCCGAGGTGCGATATCCGTTGGGTATTCGTCACAATTATCCCACCTGGTTTCCCAATCCGTCTATGACGGAGTCACTGCAGCCAAGTTTAATAAAAGACTGTAGCAACGGCTCGGCAGATAAGCATCAAGTATGACGGTGGCAAGGAATGACATTGCGGTCGAAATTACCACGCCATTGAGATCGAATGATAAGATAAGACAACAGGTAATTTGATTATTGATAATTTCAAGCGCCTGTTCTGAGCAACCGGCCCAGCACGATAATTTTCAACCCACACTTTCGGTTTCCGATGTGGGGCAATCCCGGGGGACGGGTGGCGTTGGATCACGTGGTCAGTGGACCATTTGGCAGTGTGGGGCCGGGGTAACCCTGAACTGATCCACGATGAGCCAGCTATCGATCCATGTCCAGCCAGCGTGTGCTGAACACCGATACATCCGCAACAAAGACCTTTCTTCCGTTTTCGAAAGGCCAGAACGTTTGCGAGCACTTGCTATTGGAATAGCCGCTGCAGTTGCTCTTACTGAAGCTTCGCAGACCGACTCGACCGAGACGACATCAGTCAACCCAGATGATCTTGCAAAGTCTTTGGAAAACATTAATCTGAATGGTGTATCTGAGCAAGATATTTCAATCTGTCACGCTGCCCATATTGTTCGCCACTCTATTCCGCCGGACGTCTCGTTCTTGAACAATCCAGCCGTACGAATGATACACGCTCTAGAAGAAGATACAGTAGCCGGTTCTGGAGAAGAGTACCTCTCTCAGCTCTCTCGCTGGGTTTCAGATGTTGAAATGCGCATCAAGGCTGGAGAAAGCGAGATTCCAGACGGCGAGGGTCTAAGCCAGGGCGATCTGTACCGTACGTGCTGCCGCCTCCTTTGGTACCCGAATCACCATTTAGCCATATTCAGTCAATCCTAGGACTCTGTACGCCATCGTGGGTGCCCTAAAAACGACATGCGATGCCGTCGACTTGGTTATATCTTCCCCCAACCCTCGCGCCTTTGTTGCGATCCGCCCACCCGGACATCATTGTGGTTCGGATGAACCAGCGGGATTCTGCTGGGTGAACAACGTCATGGTCGGAGCTGCATATGGTGAGTACCTTCTGAAGCTTGAAGTTGACTCGGTCTAACGGAGGCAGGGTGAATCGCTAGCTCACCATACGCATAGGATCAATCGCGCTGTGATTTTCGATATTGATCTGCACCATGGTGAGCCAACGCCTAGATTCGAGTCGCTTCAATTCTTGATAAATTTGTAGGAAACGGAACGCAGTCCATTGCCTGGAAGATCAACGCGGAAACCCATCGAAAGTCCCTTGAAGCCGCAGCTCGCCGAGAAGCTGGCATACCCGAACCTGGCGGAGAAGAGAGTGCCGACGGTTTGCAAATATTCTATGGGAGCCTGCATGATATCTTGTCTTATCCCTGCGAGGTACGCGAAACAGGACATGTCTTTGACTCAAACTCACGCCATGCAGAACGGAGATCCCGCTCTTACGTTGGCTGCCTCGGCTACGATAGCCGCACACGGTCAATACATCGAAAACGTACATTTACAAGAATGGGAGGACGAAGCGGATTTCTTTAGCCAACTCTACGGAGATCCTAACAAGACCACCGGAGATGGCTATGTGACGAGATTGTTCAAAAGGGCCAGGCAATTCTTGAAGAGAGCAACGCAGATCCTTCAAAGACCATAGTATACATCAGGTGAGTTATTTCATGTTCTGAACTTACCGAGATAGTCTTAAATCGCTACACCCAGTTGCGGGTTCGACGCAGGAGAACACGAGTATGAATCCATGTCACGACATAACCGACGGGTTCCTACGACATTCTACAGCCGATTCGCCCACGACGTGTCTACGTTCGCCAACACACATGCCAAGGGCCGTGTTGTGAGCGTGTTGGAGGGTGGGTATAGTGATCGGGCGTTGATCGCTGGTGGAATGGCGTGGACGGCAGGGATGATTGGGGGCCCGGAGAACCGAGACTGGTGGAAGGTTGAGAATCTCGAAAAGGCAAGCTCCACAAGCATCGAGTATATTATATCTCCTGATCTCATTCCAATAGCTTGAATCAACGATACCCAGTACGAAACGCAAGCCACGCGCTTCGGCCTCAACGTCCATAACCGCAAACATAACCGAACCCTGGATTTCTCGTGCTCTATCCCTCGCCCCCACCCTCGATGGCACTTTTGGTCTCATCCCTACTCCTGCTCCTCGTACACGCAGAAAGGCCGACCCAGCTCCAGCTGGAGCAAGAATGACGCTCCGGGACCGAACAAAGAAGACGGTAGGATCAACGTCACCCCAAGTGGCGCCCAAAACGACGAGATCGGCGCCCGGATCGCCTGAAAAGAGTGCAAAACCTGCTTCGGCGAGAAACTCTAAGCCCGTATCGTCCGCGGCTGCGCTCCCGGCCGCTCCCGCCCCGGCCCTACCTTGGGTTCCTGTCGAAGCAAATGTGCTCGTCGAGGCCAGGTCGGAAGGTTCGGACACCGACGAGGCTACGTCTGCCCTGAATACGCTGTCGCTGGACCAGGCTGGAGCCCAAGATGACCAAGGCCATGAACGAGGACCGCTGACGATCAAAATTCGCCGAGCCAAAGCGCCCCCGAGTGAATAAACGCAATTGACCCGTGGCGTAGATGAGCACTCCCAGCAACAAGAGACTTGTCTAATTCCGTTTGCGCTGCTTATTTATCCAAGTTTCCGATATACCTATGCTTCCCATCCGTACATTTATCTCTATGATACACTTAAGAATGCTGCACAAACTTGAGGAACTCACATGTTCCCGCTAGGTGCCAAAATCATGATATCGAGACTAAACTCCAGTAGGAAGTGGAAGTGTACCTCAAGCTGGTGAACTCAACCAAATCGGTCCGTGATCATGAGCCTCTGCAAAAACCGTGGGTGTAATGAAACAGGGAGTTGCCGCCATGGTGTAATGTCATGCAATGCTATGTGACTATACTATTACGCCAGTGTCATGTAAGGTAATAACGACATTACTACAGCCCCTGTTTTTATTACCCTACTTTACGTCTCATTACACCTCATTACCTCAAATAGGTTTTTGCTGAGTGGAACGTCTTCCCAACTTTTCACTCACCCTTATAACTTCGCCTTCGCGGCAGATTTATTAAGGAATAAGTACTCTAAATATATTCGAACCATAAATACCGACCATAAGATGCTGGAGATCCGATTATAGAATCCAGCGCTCTCATTGTCTCGGGCTTGAGGTGAGCTCCTTGGCCTTGACGACTCTGGATTCGGTACATGGGCGAAGCCCAATTCCGGTCTCAATGTTTGGAATAAACATTTAATCCTGGGTGCGTATAATATCATTGAAAAAGATCGAATTCAGAGGAGTAGTAACTTTAAATCAGCAACATGCTCGTGCGTATGTGATAAATGGTTCAAGCAATAACACAACCCAAAGAATCAACCACGGAATTGGAATTAGCTTGTGCTTTCGGTTCCTCTAAAACTGCAAGAGCATTGGTTGGTTGTTTATAGTGCTTGGCGTAACAGTGCTCACCCTTGAAGTCGCTCATCTTGAGTTGTCGGGCATGTAATATTTGACCTGTATGAGTTCTTAAAAATTCCATCCCCTTTCTACGATACCCCAAAAGATCTTTCAACCCCGCAACCGGGCTCTCCTTGAAGCCGCAAGTTTTGTACTCTGGCACGTATGGTATCAATTTTCGCCGATCGTCTTCTGAAATAAAGCCGTCGCTGTGTAGGCGAATATCTTCAGCATCATCGCCGATATTGATGCCCATGAAGATTCCGAGGAAACCACAGAGAGTACGGTACTGGGTATAAGTATCAAAGTACAACTGCCCAGCAAATAGGCTAAGTTGCAGTTGTAGCAGCATCTCGGGCGAGGACGGGGGAGGTAGCGACGGTGAAGCAACCAGGGCTGAGGGCGAGTAAAACTGCAAGTCAGAGAACGAAAGCATGTTTTGGGCTGTGCGAGGTGTAAAGACATGCAAGCGGACATGGGATGTCCTTCGAACCATGGGCAAGATATGATTCGCTTCGTATGGGCTCAAGACTACGAAGATACCGTCGGGACCAGAGAGGATCCAGTTGACGGGTCTCATATAATCGCTACATTGTTGGATGTTGATTGTAACTGTTTTGCAAAAGTCTGAGCTCGCGAAAAGCTTTGGCGACCATGTTTGAACCTGCAATGCTCCGGATGCTTGAAGAGGCTGAAACAGCGGAACGATTCCCTGAGACATAGAAATAATGGAGCCTGTTTGAACAAATCGCTGGATTTCGGGGTGAACCGAGTGTGTCATAGGGCGTAGCTTCGCTGGGCGTTGAACTTGTCGCTGGCGGTCAATCTCGTGATTGACCTCTTGCTCTCGCTCCCGTTCCCGCTCTCGCTCCTGCTCCTCATCCATTCCGGGGTCTTTCAAACTCCTAATACCAAGCATTTCTAGCTGCAGCCTAAGATCCCGGTTGCTGAACGCCTTGGCAGTGAATTCTTCATCATCGGCATTCGCCCCATACATGGTTTGAAGAGAACGCGCTTCAGGGATCATCCAGCCACGTTGAAGGGCATCCCTGCTTGCTGTCACTGCAAATCTCTCCATTGAATTGGCGCGGCGATCATGCTCAACCCCTTGTTGGACCCAATGGGATATATGGTGCTCTAAATCTTGACATGTTTCGACCATCGCCCATCGTAATACGTCCAAAGTGTCAACTTTACTCCAGTTTGTGAGATTGCCGACTTTTCGGATCTGAGCATCGATCTCATTTGGCGCAAAGAACATGACGATTGACCTGAACCGAGCTGTCGCATCCGCATGCATCCTATTTGTAAAGTTAGTCTCAAATTGTAAACAAGTGGTGAATAGTACCTTGAAGCACGCGGTCCTTGGTCACCTTTGGACCCAGCGTGACTGCTGCGCGAGTTCCTTTTGGTAGTTTCAAATCGGTTCCTCGCGTATGCCCATCATCGAGATAGACAATACACTTATCCATCTGCTGGGCGAAGGGAGATGAGTGGAAGGCGACTGGTGATCCATGTTGTGGCAGGATTACTAGTTCGTCCTTGTCATTGAAATATGCTGCCGCAGCAACATCCGGTCGAAGGCTCAGCCAGTACCTCACCAGCTCAACATTTGTCATTTCCAGCATTTGTGCGCCAACATCGAGAAGAACCCTAATCTCAGGCTTTTGCTTGACTAGAATATTCATAAACTCTTTTGCAGAGCACGTTTCACGGTCAGCGCCTTGTACGCAGAGGTAGTGGTTGTTTTCCGGCCGCAGCAAGTGGGTTAGGACGAGGGCATTCGTCGAGGATTGCTTGACAGGATCGGATTGAGAGATGGAGGAAGGAAGCAAGTAACGGTTGTCGTTGGTGCCACTGAAGCCCGTGGTGACATGATTCCTAACCTCCGCGAGATCCCAACCCGACGTCGATAGCTTGTGCGGGAATTGTTTTGCTTCCTTGGGGAAAACGACAGAGGATAGAAAAAAGTCGATGACTGTAGCGTTGTAAGCGAACGCGGGGATAATTTGGTTAACGAATTGTTCGCGGTCCTTAAGGTTGACACCTTTCAGCTGATGAAGGTTGGGCGGAGTTCCTTCGTTCCGGGCAACCCACTGCTCGTACTCTAGTTCTGGGTTATCAAGCTTGAAGAGCATATCAAAGCATGTTTCTAGTTGAACGCTGGTCAGGCCACTATAATAGTAGCTGAGGCAGGTCAACACGATAGCGACCTCAGGATGTCCGAACTCTGCCCTAGGGCTCGGAATGTCCTGTGGAAGGAGGGTACTCAGTCTAGTGGGAAATATTTTTATCTGAAGCGTACCTTCGCCTGAAAAGGTACAGCCAAGAGACAGCGACTCAGGTGCAAGCCATAGTCTACTCGGTAATGTCTATCCCGCAATGCAAATGTGATGATTCCGTAAGCTAATAGCCCACGAAGCAGTAACAGGCCCCCGCGCATAGATGTGTCAAGCCTACCGAGTAGCCTTGTATCTAAAGAGGAGATTCTGCGATTCGTGAGAAGACGGAAGGCCATATTCTGCATCGCTCGAGGTAATATGCCAAAGTTCAAATTGGGAAGACCGCCCGAGATAGCGTCCTTTGCAACTGCGGAGATAAGTTTGGCAACTACCTCATCCGACTCAGGCATTATTCGGATAAAAGGAAATTGCCCTCCGCTTCGCGTCTCGACCTTGAGCTTGTCCGGGTGCTCTTCTTTTAGCTTGTCCATGTGGCTAGCAACAAGTGACAGGACTTGCTGGGTGGTTGTCCATCGATCTGGATGCCCTTCGAGGGACTGTTGTTCTCCTACAGTGTATACCAGTTGATACCGAACATGCAGGATCTCGTCACTCTCATCTAGTATATCTCGAGCGTTGTCAAATAACCAATTTTCCGTGCTCTGCAGTTGTGCAGAAGCAGCCAGCTCCTGTGGGGTTGATGCTGACAATAATTGATCAACACCCATCAACTTGAAGGACAAGATATGCTCCGGTTGTACGAGCAAGATGCCACCCTCGCGCATGCATTCTTCATACATCTCCTGGATCTGTTCTGCCTGCGGCTCACCGACTCGGATATGGCGGCCAAATGGGAGGTAATATATTCGACGATTGACCAGACCAGAAAGTCGATTAACAAGCAGATGAAACATCTGCCGCCAAAGGGGTTTGAGGACAACAACTCGGGCCAGATGAGTTGTGTCAGCCAGTGTGGCAGCAACTATCGGTACGATTACCGATGACTTGCCCTCGCCCATGTTTAGCTGAAGAACAGTATTTTTCTCGGTGGAGGGGGCAATCATCTCACGAGCAACCTGAGTCTGAACTGTCCTCGAGGCAAAATTCCCGTCGATCTGCCGAATTTCAGAAATAATTGACATCCAACCTCAAATACACTCACCTGCACTAAAAGCCAATCGGGATGATACGACTCTTCATCCCAGTTAGAGCTTGCGAGTTTGAGCTCCGTATAAAGTTCCTCATGCTTTCCGCCCAATGCCAAACGAACTAGACGCTGAGAGCGCTGGTATTCAATGTAGGACCGCGCATAGTTCACGAATTCAATCATTTGACGAGCCGGGATATTCCTTCGGGATTTGAGGGCTAGCTTCCCCAGGATGAACCTTGGCGTCAAACGAGGCCAGATTCCGGATGCTTGTGCAATTTTTTCAAGCTCGGTAGTCGGACCTAGCCATGAAATAATGGCACCATGGTTCGAATCCAGATACCTTTTAAACACACTGCGGTTCTGTTCGAGAACGGCGATCGACGGTGGCTTGATGAGCGTGCCACGAGATTTAGTTTGGTTCAAGTCTAGGCAGCTCGCCTCGAGATCTGAGACATAGCGACTACGCAGCGGTTGGGCACATTTTGCGCGAAGTTCATTTAGAAGGCTCTTTAGCCTCCTCGTATCCGGTAGGCTCTCGGTAGCGTTTGTGACTGTGATTGATGAGCCGCATTGGGGGGGATCTAAAAGCGTCCCTGGGCCTCGGTTTTTGATCAATGTATCGAATGAAGGAAGAGGCGCAGAGTACAAGAACCGAACTGTGGGCTTTGCTAATGCACGTGGCATGCTTGCATAAGCTGCTGTGAGTGCTGTCGGTGCGGAAGAGAGTACACTTTGCACCTCGTGCAAATAGGTCCTGAGCTCTATGTTCTTCAGACAACTGTTGTAGTAAGCCTGGACTTGCGTAAGACATTCGGTGACTTTGAACCACGGAGAGAGGTCTGCAGTTGGTGGTGTTAGACCATCTGGCCAACAATTTGTCCAGTAAGCGGCAAGCTGAGGTTTCAGCTGAGAGACGTTGGAATCATAGTGAGCCTTGCGGCGCTGACGCCATGTCGCCTTGGGTTCGGACCGCTCTTTGGTAATTGCTCCAGATGGACTTGCTTCAATCGAACGGCAATGACTATTAACAATGGCCAAGATCCGAGGCATGCTTGGGCCGTACTTATCGGACAGGCGATAATTAGGATGCTCTGGGGGCGCCAAGCGCCGAAATCGAGGATTCACCGCAAAGGCTACAAGAACCGGGACCAATTCCATAGGTAACCACCCGCTATAGATACCAGCAGCCAAGCAGACGCTAATCCCATAGTGACCTCCTCGCGAATCCGCTGTCCGGAGGGTGTCATATAGTGATAACCAAATAGCCGGTAGGCTGTATCCGAGCCATTCTTGGCTATACGTGGTCAGGACATGACCACCAGGACCATGAATCTGGTTCCACTTTTCGAATAAGGCAACCAATTTATGTGTTACTTTGAACGGTTTGTTCCAATTCCTGTTCACCATCACAGCCGCCCAAGATGCACGCTGCCCATCCTCGGTCCAGCCTTTGGAGAGATGATCTCTTCCATCGTACGATTCATCATGGATTCTTGAATTCTCGAGAGTGATCGAGAATCGACCAGCCGAATTCGGAGGATAATAGTGATTGGTTCGACATTCTGCGCGCGTCGACAGCGTTCTATCACGCTCGACCCGGTATAGTTTGACATCAAAACCAAGCGGATTGAAAAGCTGAAGCGCTTGTGCTCGTTCGAGAATCGAATTTGCCGCCTTACAGAACGCATAGTGTTGTGCCAGCGGCGGAAGATCAGCCCATTTCGTAGTCTGCATGGACTTCAAGTGAGCAGGATAATAAACTCGCTTCGGAGTTAGATGGCCAATGAGCTGTATAAGCCGTGCTTGTTCCTCGTCAATCTGGTCGAATGACGTAGTGGCAGCTTCGTCCAGTTCGTGGAGCGCCTCTTCCGTACCAGTTCGGCCAGTAAGCGGGTCGGGAAGGCAATGGCTGGTAAGCGCGTGAAGGTAGATCTTGAATAAGCGTCCAGTCAGACTGGTATTTGCGTTTGCAATATACCCCATATCTGTATCGATCTCGTAGTGATAGAAGGTAGCGTGGGGTTCTGGCCCTCGATTGATGGTGACCTGAGCATGATTCGATCGAAGGACGAATTCGACATCACCATATGGGATCAACACCGATCGTGATCGTGGAAGCGACTGTGCTACCGAGTCTTTAGCGCATAACACCAGTTGATTTTTCAGGCCAAACAAAGTGCCCGAAGATTGGTTCGTGTCTATGACCTTTTTGCGGAAATTATGCGATTCAAGCTGCATATTTTCATTGACAAAGAAAGTCAACTCCATTCGAGGGAGCTCCACGGTTATTCCTGGAACGCTAGCGTCCGATTGGGTTATATGCAAGTGTTCCGAGGACTCGAGTGGGGCAATCTGAGCTGAGATTTGCTGAAACACGGCGCTATGCATATTGATCAGGAAACTCGAGCCCGAGGTAGTAGTCATCTTCATGGTTGACGTCAAGGTGCTAGAGTATTGAAGTCGCCAATTGCCTTGTTCTGATACCCATGGTTTTCCGAGTGACCTAAATTCGATCACTCCAGTTCCAAGGTCCATCCAATGGTGATATTCGGATGAGAAGAATGCCGGAAGGTCCGCCACAAATTTTGAGTGTGGGATCAACTCGAATGTTTCGTCTCCTCGGGAAGCTTGGATCACGAGATCCTTGCTCGCATCTAGAGAAAATGAAATCTAAAACAAAGTATCCTCAGCGATTTGATCTCGAGTGGTTCATAAATGTTGTATACCTGATGGTCATTGATAATGGTACGAGTAGTGAAAAGCATGCCAGGTGAATGGGCCGGAACTACGTCTAGCACTTTCTAATCAAGTACGGAGCCTGGAGTGAGAAGTTTCCCAGCATACATGAATCCAACGCTCACCTGTCCAAACAGACGCTTATAAGTAGGATGCGACACGTACTCGGGCGGTAAACGTCCAAAAGGCTGGCCGTCGACTAGCAGTCTTCCTTCCATAAATTGAGGTGCACCAGCTGCGAATTTCCCGTTGCATCATTCATAGTCCTAGTCGTAATCCACAGAGCACCCAAATTTCCTACTGCAGTCCAACCGCAGATACCGGGGCGATAGCTGCTCCAATATTGAGAAAGCGAAGAATCCACGATTCGAGGGTTCTCCCTGAGCCTGGAAAATAGAATAGGAACAATTTTGAACGCAAGGCGGCGGTCTCGAGCCAGCAAAGTTTGGATATGTGGAGGTGCACTGCTGGGATCAGGGAATCGATTGTCGTACAAAATAATTGAGCAAACGATGAGATCGACCCAGTCCCTCGGGGTCGATAGCAGCTCGTGCAGGTGGGAGGCGTCAATATCATACGTTGACCGACAGATGAGCGCCATTTCGCATACGCGTTGCTGAAAGTCCTGAATCTCGACCTCTGTGTTCTGAAGCTTGTGGGCAAGTTCTTTGATCCAACGAAAAGTCACGGATCGAGCGTCGCGGAGAAAGGCAAGAGCCTCGTCACGCGTTTCTTCGTCGGGATTTGACGACAGCAAGCGTGCAACGAGCATGACTAACAACATACATTGAGCATATATATCAAACGAAGCGAGCAATGGCTCGTACCAATTGTATGCACAGTCGTGCTCTCTAGCCAGTTGGCTCGGACACGATCCAGCACCCGAGTCGCCTGGCGAATGAGAAGTATGCGAAATTCAAGCTATTGAGTTCAAGATGCCATTCGCGATTTGTACTGTCGGTCGCAAACGGACCAAGCTGCCACGCAGCCTGCGTATGTAGCATATACACTTCCTCCCGACCAAAGCTCAAGAGATTCTCTTCGAGACCGCGCACGATATTCATCCACTGCAGACGCGACCGCTCCGGAGCGTCCCAAAAGCATAATGCTCATGAAGCGATAGATCCTTGGGACAGTCGGACTGGTTCGCGATGACCTGGTTGGACGTATGGGCAGTCCCTTCGAGCGCGTATTGGAGGTAGTGGTACGGGCTCGTCTTGGCGATAACAAACGTCCCGTACTTTGAGAGGCTAGCGTTCAAGAGCGGGCCGTTGGCCCATGTCGCCTGCTGCGAATCAAACAGCCTAAAGTTCAAGGCGTTGTTGACGCAGACCGCCTGAGACGTGGAAGGTATCTTTGTTGTAGCATAGTGCGACTTGCGGAACGATTTACTCGAGGTCGCAATGGTGACACGATATTTCGACTGTCGAGCCCAAGCTCGAAGCCCGTCATAGTCCGCCAGAGTTCCAAAGTGTTCAGCCTTTCCTCCCCGGTCCGCCCCAGCAAGGTCACACAGCACCTTGTGAGTCACGGAGCGCCAGATATCAAAGGATTCAGGACACCGAAGCTCAAACACGACCGCTTCCGCATCCAGCTGGTTCGCAGGCAACGGCCACTCGTGCACCTCGATCTTCATCCCAGCCGCCCGATTCAAGAACTTGCACCTGTCGCACTGACCCCTCGCATGGACTGAGTGTCCCTTTTTGTTCGTGGTGTAGACGCAATTCGTCATCGACGCGAGCTCCGTGAGACGTGCGTGCTCCGCATTCAGCCGCTCGAGCTCTTGCTGTTTCTGGTCACGGTTGAGAGTCGCTTGCCACTCGATGATGCGTTTTGTTTGTTGAAGAGCGCTCGATCTTCGGAAAAATTGGATCGGGAACGAGCCGAGGTCGTTTTTGGAGCTGAAAGTCGATCCGCGAGTGGCTTTGGTGTGTCGGTTGCGGATGTAGGCTTGGACCACCCGAGCCCTCTCCTGGTGGAGTGAGGAACGTAGGAGCAGTACCTCGACGAGGTTTGCTGGGATTTCGGGCGAGTACTCGAGCAAGAGGGTATGCTGAGATGCCACGAGTCTGTCGAGTCCCATCCAGAGCTCCAGGATGACCAAGGCCATAATCGACGTGTCAGCCACATCTTGGGTGTAGCACGAGAGGGCAGCCTCCATGTATTGGTCAAGACAGGAGGATATTACAGCACAAGCATCATGCGACGACTGAAAAAGTCTACCGTTGACCCATTCGGGCAAATGATGGTGCACCGCCTGCTCGAAATCAAATAAGGCAACGTGTTTATGCTGATCAAACGAACGAGTCAAAGCGCCGTCTGCGAAAACGGTCAAATCGGAACGACCGGCCAGCCTGGTGCTCGTGTCTGTGCTCGGGATAAACGCACGCGGTTTGGTGCGTTTCGCCCGGCACTGGAGGACTCGATCGAGGTACGGCCTGGAATTCGGAAGTGTTTGGTGTGTGCTTCGCGTGAGATCGAGAGTCAGGGTCCAAAGTGGGGGGCTTGACTTTGAATGGCTGTCCAGCGGGTTCGTAATAGCGCCTCGGTTTGGTCGCTCGCCCTTTTGGCGGCCTGGATGATCCAGTCGGCAGAGTGGTTTTGACCTTGAGCATTCGGCGCGCCATTTTGATTCGCATTGTCGCAAGGAGATCACTCGAGAATAACGGATCCCGAGTGGATAAACCTAGTATTTGGGCATGCAAAAGGACCATAAGGTGCTTGTAGTCTGATGGTTCCAGCGTCGTATGAAGCAAATGCGAATGATGAGCCAGACGGGCGAACGGCGCCAGGGAAGATATGCGCTATCCCACAAGACCTCGTCCGCGATGCGCTTGGCCACACGCCGGGGTTCGATTTCCTTTCCATAGGCACGCAGGATGCCGGTAAATAGCTGCGAGATGTAGTGCGGGTTCGCGGCCTCTCGTACTTCGGCGACTTTGGACCCGGCCTTGGTGGATTTTGCCGTGGCGCCGGCGAGAACGTCGACGTCCATGCGGGAGAGAAAATTGGCGATTTCGTGAATAAATTTTGGATCTGTAGCGTTGGAGTCTGGAATTTCGATGGCGGGTCCAGGGTAGTGGCGGACTAGCTTTCCGGCTGTGGACATGACGGAAGCGTTGGGTGCTTGCGCCTCGAATATTTCAAACGTCATAGCATGGGAAGTCTTGCGAACAATGACGGCGGCATTTTGTTCGCGTATATGCAGTACTAGGATATCTGGGTTTGCAGTATGAGCTTGGTTGTGGGGTCGTGCCTGGCCCGCTCACCGTCTGGTAGCATGTCCAGCATGTCTCGTTCGAGCGTGGATTTGTCGATTGGATTCAAGATTGATTTCTGAAAGCAAAAAATGGACCTAGATATCCGTGGCCATATATTATCCCCCGGAAAGAGTTGGCGGTATTTGTTGACTGCTTCGAGCGCTAGTTTGGCAAGATGGTAGTTGACATGCCGCTCGAAATCCGTGCTGGGCGCTTTCTGTGGTAGTTTTGGAGGCAGAAATACGTGATAAGCAACGTTTAGCAGCGTTTGGTCTCCCGGTGAATAGTCTGTCATTTCGAGTGGTGGTGCTGGGGAAGAAACAACGTGGGTGTCGCGTGGACCCTTTTGCCACCGCCACCCATGGGCGCCACCAAGCGGAGCCGGGGTGGGGCGGGCCGGCTTGGCAGTGTTTGGCATGGACGATCCTAGCTGCTTCTGCCAGATGCTCGTTTAGACTCGCCTGGAACCTGCAACTTCGAAAGTTCCGGATGGGGGTTGCTTGTCGCCAGGATGGCGTGTGGTGTTCTAAACGGGGAAAACAAGGCTGAGGCGCATGTGTGTCACGGGCTGGATTACTCGGGCGCAAGATGAATGGGTGCCCTCCCTGCAGATCAGTCACAAAGGGAGCGACGGTCCTTGGTCCATCCACGACACACGGTCGAGAATAAACTTGGCATTGGGATATATAGGTCCAGCCAGCGCAACTTGGCCCGACAAACCTGTTCCTCGTCGTCCCCGATCGACGCGAGTCACGTGCCCGGCGCTCGTCTTCTGGACAACGACTGTCACATCTGTAACACGCTCGGAGACGGTCGCGGGGGATTCTGTGTTGCGTGACGACCGGCGATCTGTGCCTGGGACTCTGGCTCGGCGCTTGATCGCGTATATAAGCCGCGTGTCCGACTCGCTCGCCCCCTCTTCTCGTCATCGTGTGTACCGGTCTGCACACCTTTGCCTTCGCCCGCCCTGGTGGCCCCTTGAACGCCTTCTTCACTCCAGCCCCTTTCTTTTTCTATTCCCAAGCATGTCTGCCCTCGTCGTCGTCGCCCTCGCCTCGGGTGTCCTCGCCCACGGAGGAGGCCCCGAGCCCGCCATGCCCGAGACCTCGCTCTCGCAGTCCAATACTGCCATGTCCACGTCCATGATGATGATGACGCCGTATTTCCACTGGATGGCCGACGCCGATGCGCTCTACTTCAAGTCCTGGGTCCCCCGCTCGACCGGGGCCCTGATCGGAGCATGCATCGGCCTCTTTTTCCTCGCCGTGTTCGAGAGATTCTTGGCGAGCGCCAAGGGCCTGATGGAGGCCTGGTGGAGACGACGGTATGTTCCCGATCCAGCCCATGACCGGAACCTGTACTCGATTAGTTACCGGTCTCCTCATTCGATTTGCAGACAAGCTACCGACTATGCTCGCACACTCGTCACCCCAGACAACGCCTCGACCCACTCCCATTCCAAGTCCATCGAGTCGGGAACCTATCTCATCACCAACACCCCGCCCTTGATCCCGTCGTTTGAGCCCATCCACGACCTCGCCCGGGGCGTCATGCAAGCCGTCCAGAGCCTGATCGGATTCTTTTTGATGTTGTCTATCATGTGAGTTTGCGCCGTTTCCGTAGTCCTTGTTCAGCTCATCACCCCTTTGTTCGTAGGACATACAACGGCGCATTCCTCATTGCCGTCGTCGTGGGCCTGGGCGTTGGCGAAGTCGCATTTGCGCGTCTTGGCCGTAGCGGTGCTCATCCAGGATGTGTCGCCGCTCGAACCCACGGATGATTTTCTCACATCGCAACCGGGATCTCTTTCTTTTGACACTTTGATCTCTCAAGGTGTGTTTGGGACAACGACTATTGTACTGTGTAGCTGTGTACGAGGCCTGTAACCGTGTTTGTACATCCATGCAGAGTTCAGGAGACTTGTCTTGGCGGGATGGGTGACCTATAGACTACACCCGGTGTATTTGTATGACGCAATTGTACTTGTATCCCCAGGTAACTCGTCGGTCTGGTGAGGTGTGGTACGACCTGCAGAGATTCGCATTTTGATTGATTGGGTTTACATGAGGATGATCATCCGTCTACTCTGTCTCTCTTCTCGACCCTGAACTTGAATCGTCGTTGAGACGATTTATCCGCCTTGGCAGGCTCGACCTGCCCCTCGACCATTTGCCAAACATCCCGTTCCACAAACACGGCCGAGCCATCCTTCCCGACCAGGACGATAGTCGTGAGCCTAGTCCCATAGTAATCTCTTCTATCTCCCTTCAACGCCGGAGCGGCATCGTTCGAAGCGGGCGCCGCGTCGGGTGTGATCGAATCCGACCACGTCCTCGGTTCGACCTGAATAGGCGGAACCGCGATGGTCGTCCGAAGCGAGTACCTCGAGGTCGGCGGTATGGGGTTTTGCGTGCTGCCACGAGTCGACAAGTCATATCCCCGCTCTCCTTGCCCCCAGAACAGATCCTAGCATCACACGCACCTCATCATGTCGAATAACGATTCGACCAGCTCGCCTTGGTCCCACTTGTCCCTCCCCACGATGCGTCTAAAGAGCGCTTTCCCCTCGGACACTTTGGGCCACTCGCTATCGGCGCGGTCCCGGAGCGGCTCGGCGCAATCGTTCGAATTCGACAGCCCGCACCACGCCGACTCGTCCTCGGTCAACGGCCTCGCCACGATCTCGCCCCCTCCGTGCGAATTGGTCGCGATCGCACCTCGATACTCGACCCCCGCACCGTCGTCCGCTCTCGACTTGGGCGAGAGCAAGAGAAGATTGAACCCGGCGTACGTCCGCTGTGCATCGAGGACCGAGGCGAGATAGTGCGAGAGATGTGAATCGCGACTCGACGTCGGCTTGAGAAAGTCAGAGACGAGTTCTCCGCGCGACGAGGCAAATTTGGCGATCAGCTCGGTGATGTTTGTCCTGCAAAGTAAATTCCGGGCCGCGGTTTGGGTGCTGCAGAGAGATAGAGAGAGCGAGAGCCACGACTTACAACAGACCCACGTCCCCATGTTTATTCATTCCCAACCACGTTCCTCCAGCCGCGACGTCTCGTCCCGACAGAATGTCCGCCGGGTCGGTGCTAGATCCAAAGGCGTGCCATTCTGCGGGGAGAGTAGGTCGGGAAAGGAATTCGTCCCGGTTCGCAGCGAGAATTCTACTCGCGGTCTGAGTATCCTATAGCTACATCCCAAGTCGCGCAAAACGAAGCGTACAGAGCGTATTCTGGGTGAGTCAGAGTCCAAAACCCGATACACATGGCCGGTGGTTGCCGTCTCAGGGTCATCGGCATGTCATGGGGTGGCTATCCCTTTGCCATTTAGGGCCGGTTTGAGAGCTGCATGGGGCTAGATTACATTCGCTCTGCATGTCGTGGAGAATACATGCGCATATACGCCACTTGGAAATGGTGAAGCATCACCGCTTCGGTTACGACACATAGGCCACGCAAATCTCTTGGGCACGTACGGACAGGTGACAGAAACCCCAATGTGATTTCATTGTATAGTGATCGATTTTACTTTTACTTTTTGGTGTGCATAGTGTGTTTACATCATTCGACGACATCAGACCGATAATGTATAAGACAAGAGCGTGCTGTATCGAGAGCAGACCCTTGGGGAGCACTGGTTTGGATGCTAGTAAACAGGGGTCTTGTGGGTGGCAGAAGAAAAAAAAATAGGAAGTGGGAAGCTCACGATGGACAGGACTGGTGCAATGAGACAGGGAGTAAGGGGTGTACATCGCGCTGCGCGCGGAAACACGACACAGAGTGCAGTGGCTTCGAGCCACGCGACGTCCGACGAGGCGTATAGGTGGTTACCTCGACACAGTCCCTGTGGGTGAGCACTTCACGTCCCCAACTCGCGCGGGCGCCGTAGCGCCAGGACCGAGTGCTCAACCCGGCGGACACACGTGTTTCTCGAGGGTTTGACTAGGCTGGCTGCTCAACAGGGAGGATGTCTAGCGCGAGAGCAAGGGTCAGACGCAGGAGATAGGGGCGAGTAGAAGACTAGCTTACCTCTCCGGCAGTCGCCGGATGCTAGGGGGATCCACGGGTGTTGGAAGCTTTGGTGATGCGCCGAGTCGCGCTAGGGGGGTAGTTGCTGGTCTATGGTGTGGCTAGCTGTCAAGGGCGGTCAGCTTCGAGCTCGTGGCATAGGAGAGGGGCATACTCATGCAGAGCGACTTGCAGTGGCTGATGTGAGAGAGGGTAGGGGACAGAGGGTAACACCGCACCCTCTCGAAGTGGGGAGCAGGCGGTGGGTGGTGGTGGCTGAGGACGAGTCGCTGGGTGGGGGAGGGGGGGATTTTATACCTACCAAGGTCCATGAGGATTCAAGCAGGCGCACATAACGGACTCACGTGAGTGCAGCCAAGAACGATGAGCAATCGAGGTCGCTGGCCAGAAGCAGGGCCCCAGGCCAGGCCGGTTGGTCTGGGCTTGGCCCCTATGCTTTTGCAACGTCTCCCGGCTACTTAGCAGCATTACACCCCCTCCCCCAATAGTTCTGATGAATTAAATTTACATATATGCAAATTCTTTCGCCATAGTTTTCTACACACTAGCGCAAATATGTCAACACCGATCACAAATCCCGACATGTGAATCCAAGCTTATACATGCACTATAGGAAGTCTAGGCATTAAATCTTAATCACTTGGACTTCCTAGGCATCCATGGATTTCTTGACAGACCGGGCAGGATTTCGGGGTGATCCTGTTGCAATTGCCGGATCTATGTATTAAGTAGAAATGTTGAAGTAAAAGAAGTCCGCTAGGCTCCGACAATTGGACTTTAGAAAGATCCAGGCACGCATCCAACTCAGGTGTTAGGGGTATCGCCTGCATTCTTTGCAACCTGCAGACAGTGACTGGTGCTTTCTGGCCATTCTCGCACCCACAACCGCACTGGTAGCAAGAATGTCAGTTTACCTGCAGCAAACAGCATTTTTCCTGCATTCCCACAGCTGCAGATATACCCGCTCCCAGGAGTCAATATTTCGAATAGATGTATATACCATTAAATAGCCAAATTTTGCGGCTTTCGAACGATATCTTAAACGCAATTTCTGGCCTGGCATAGCGCTCATCACAAGCAAATCTTGGCGAGATTTGACAAGACTGCTCGTGGAGGTCATGTGACCAGCCACTCTTATTTGACTTCTCGCCTTAATCCTATTTACGAACAACCCAAACAGGCCAACTTTCCAACTTCACAACAGACAAAATCAGGTAAGTGTCATCTTCCATCAGCATGCTGTACTAACTTGGTTGTGCCAAGTTATACCAGATGCTGTATGCAGGTGTGCAATGTCCACCAATGATATAACTGTGAGCTGAGTGATCAGTTGGCTTTCATAGCACAAGCACGCTTGGAGGCTGCAAACAGGTGAGTTATATGCCTTGCACCTGCCTTCTGCTGCCCATGCATGTGGTTGCTCACCACCTATTTTTGACTGTCAGCACCTCTGCTTGCCACCACTTGGGCAACAAGATTACCACAACAACACCTGACCTTGAGCAGTGCATTGTGGCAAACACCCACACTATGGTTCCATGATTGATCAGGCAATGAGTCAATTGCAACCACAGCCCACACTAGATTGATGTGTCTGTTTGAGTGCCCTTGCTCTCACTTTGCATTCAATCTGTGCCCAGATCCACTGCTTGCCTTTGTTACCACTTGAGCAACAGTGTGCTCACACCCATGGCCAATTCTTGGCCAACACATAAAAGTGAACTCTCACACTAGTGCTTTGTGTTTGATTCATATATGGAACCACAGCTAACCATCACTGCTCAAATAACAAGACAATCATGACCTCTGCTGTGCAGCCAAAAGGCAGCTGCAGCCAGGTGAGTTACTGGCATTGTGCCTATCTGACTGTTGCTCATTTACGCATTTTACTGCCCCTACTGTTGGTATCAACCATTGCCATGCCAGCACTGTAATGAGCACAACCATGGCCAACACTTGACCAATGCATTGGGGTAACTGCCCCTGCTACCACTTTGCAGCTGTTAAGGCAACAACTCAACTGCAACCCACAGCCAATGCTCACCTGGTGCTTCAATTTGAGTGTCAGTACTACCACCTTGTGTTTGACCCCACCCAAATCCACTGCTTGCCCTCAGTACTGGTCAAGCAAAGGTGTGTCCATGTCTACAGCCAATAATTGAATGATATGTCCACACAAACACCTGTTTCACAGTTATCTTGTGCCTGTTTTGTAACGCAAATGTTGGATGGCTCTGATGTTGATTACAATCACAAATTTGCTCCAATCCATTGTTTCATATGCATATATATAAAGTGTTCACAGGCTCAGTTAATCCTTGTAAAGTGTAGGGCTACTTAGCTATCTAAGTGGATGTGAGGAATGTCCAGGCAGATTAATCAGAGCACCTGGCTACTTGAAAATCTGTGAGTTGGACTGCCTACAGATCCATGTGATTTTTGTGACATCCACCAGGCAGATTCATTTGACCATTTTTGAATTTGGATTTAGTTGTCAGCAGTGACAAGTCAAGTGACAGTGTGGATGCCTTTGGGCACTGGAGCAGAGCTCAAGGGGGACTTGGCAACAACAACAAGGAAGATAAGGGCAACAACATGTCATAAGGCAGTGAGCAGGAAGGAGAACAAGACTTGTATTGACAAGGAAGTCAAGTTTGTGAGGAGGCCTTGTTGAACTTGACCTGGTTTATATACCTTCTTCAACCCACATCAAAACAAACACAACTATACTACAAGTCACATCACTAAGTGATCAAAGCTGCTGCAGAGCTGTGGAATTTCACATCAAAGTTGAAATACATCTTGGTAAGCAGTCTGGAACATTCTGTGAGTCACATGATACAATTGCCCCATAAAAGGAAAGTGTGTTTTGAAAATGTTCTTAAAAATGTAATAAATTGAGAAAATATTATATGACAAATATATGCATGTCAGGTTGTGACACTTCCCCCCTTTGGGCCCAAGGGTCTCAGGGTTTATTGGTTTGAGCTTTGTGGAAGTTTTCCAGCATCTCTGGTGCATTGGCTAGGTCTTAATATGTTTGCCAGGTTTGCTCTCATGACCTAACCATTTGACAAGATATTTCATGATGTGTTTCTGTTGATTATATCTGGAGTCAATGATTTGTTCTACCTTGTATTCAACATCCCCCTCTGGTGTGACTATAGGGGGTGGTTGGGGTACTTCTCAGTCAAAGGGATCTTTCTTTTGATTAAGCAGTGATATATGAAAAACTGGGTGTATCTTCATGGTGTATGGTAAATCAAATTTGTATGCATGTGTGCTGTGATTTGCAACCACCTTGAAAGGACCAATTTGTTTGTTTGATAATTTTCTTGATGGTCTCTTGGTTCAGATGTTTTCTGTGTTGAGCCAGGTTTTGTCGCCAATCTTGATTGCTTCTGGGGCATTGTGCTTTCAGTCATAGTATGCCTTCATTGAGTCTTGTGCCAACTCCAGGGCTGTGCAGAGTTCATTGTAACCCTTCTGCAGCCATTCAGCATGTTCATCTGGCAATGGTAGAGACTGCTCTGCTTTGTCTCCTACTGTGAATGTAGGGTGGAAACCATAGTTGGCGTAGAAAGGGGTTTTGCCTGTGGATGCATTGGTCCCATTGTTGTAGGCAAACTCAGCCAATGGCAATAGTGATACCCAATCATCTTATCAGTCTGATACATAGTGCCTGAGGTAGCCTTTTACTACTTGGTTTGCCCTTTCTGACTGTCCATCAGTCTGTGGATGGTCTGCTGTTGAGAAAGACAGCTTGATGTCCAACTGCTTGTATAGCTGTCTTAGGAACTGAGATGCAAAATTTGGACCTCAGTCAGATATGGTTTTCCTGGGTAGCCCATGTAGCTTCCAAACATATGTGACAAATAGATTGGCACAGTCTTTTGCCAATGCTTCTGATTGTGTGGGTATGAAGTGAATCATTTTTCTCAAGCAGTCCACTACTGTGAATATGGCATCAAACCCATCTGACACTGGCAGGCCTGTGATAAGGTCATACATGATCTCTTCCTGTTATGGATCACTAACATTTTTCTATTATTTTAGTCTGCTCTGCCAACCTCAAGTGATGCCTCTGTAATTTTTCTTGAAATTAAATGAATTTGTATGCATCTGAAATTGTACTATTTGTGTTCCATTAAATATTAAAAAATCTCCTCTTTCCAACGCATATTTTATCGTGATTTTATCTTAAGAACTCAGAGAGATATAGAGGTTGCAATATTTCCTCTTATCAGGAGATATTGATTACAACATTGCACCACTCATATCTTGGCAACCGCTTACTCTATCAGAGCAATCTTATGCTCTATCAATAGCTAATCTTTGGCAGTATCTGCTGCCCAAAGATCATTGTGATCCACCAGATCCTTGCACCAGAATGGCCTGAAGATCATTGGAATCTTACTGGACCATCAATCAAGATCTAATGACTCCAGTGAGTCAGGAGAGCCTTCCAAATTGATCCAGAAGCTTCTCTGACTCACTTTATGACTCACTGAGATGTAGCCTCCATTCATTACATGTATATACTATGATAATATGATCTACAAGCCAATAGCAGGTCTCAGATGCATCAATGCCTTTGATCCACACCCTGTCTTTACTCTCTTATCCTATACTGGGCAAGGGTGTACCCCAAGTATAGCAGTACCCTCTTTTGATGATTGCACTGGCATGCATGCATCTATTTGGCTCTGGAATGCCCTGCTCAGGGTATAAAAGGACCTCCTCTGAGGCCCTTCCAGACCACCTTCACTCCTCTACTCAACCCAGACCAGTTATTGGTTTCTTTTTCTCTTTCTATTTCTCTTGTCTGTGTGTGATTTCTTATATAACTAGTACTGAGGAATAAAGTACCATATTAGTTATATACTGTCTGAGTTGTTGTATCTTATATATGGAGTTATATAAGGATACAATATTGCCTGATTGAGCATGACATTAAGTACCAGCTATTAGAGGAAATCTAAGTACCTGTAGCTGAGGAAGTACATGCATTAGGCAGCCCACCATCTATCCTATAAGCTATTGCTTAAGTCTAGTATTAAGATTAGTATCAGTTAGTCCAAGCAACTAGGGCTGAACTGCATTTAAGATATATAAGGGAACCTGATCATAGTAGTCTTGCTCATTATACCTATAAATTAGTCAGTTTACACTGTGAAAGATTAAGACTACCTTGAGTGTTACTTGATTGCATTGCAACTACTTTGAGCCTTCTTACTCTAGTCTAAGAAGTATTGAGTATGATTAGTGTATACTAACATATCTACTTTTTCTTAAGCTCTAGATATCCTAGTGTACCCTGACCTGTAACACTTCCCATGGTTTCTCAGGTATAAGTGTTGGGTTGAGGAGGCCAGGTGGTACAGCATTGCTATGCTTGTTCTATATGCATGATTCACAGTGAGTCATGTACTCATTGACTGTTTTCTTCATGGAGGACCAGGTGAACATTCAACTGATTAGTTCAAGTGTTCTGAATTGGCCAGGGTGTCTTGCTGCATGGTTGTCATGTTGGCTTTCTATGACTAGTTTCTGTAGTGACTTGTTGTGGGGTACATATATGTGTCCTTTGAACCATAGTAAGCCTTTGTCCCATTACCAGTCTTTGACCTTTTCATTGTCTTCCAGTGCCTTGATAATCTTAGCTAGGTGTACATCTCCTGGTATTGCATCTCAGATGAGCTGCTCAAAGTCATGGTCTGGTGTGACTTCACTTCCCCATAGTTTGGAGAGTTGCAAACAATTTTCTGGTTTGAGCAGAGCTTGGCTCTCACCCCCCCCCTTCTGGCAGGTGTCTTGAAAGTCTTGATAGAATGTCTGCTTGTCTGTTTTTGGCCCCTTGTATGTACAGGATTTTGAAGTTGAATCTGGGCAAAAATTCATGCCAATGTGCAACTCAACCACTCAATGGTCAGTTTGTCTTCTGATACTCCAGATTTTTATGATCCAATATGATCTGGATTGGATGTTCAGATCCCTCCAGCAGGTGGCACCGGTGCTGAAGCACCTTGACAATTGCTAGCATTTCCTTATTGTATATGTTGTAGTTTTGTTCATGTCACAAACTGACATGCATATATCCACTCTATAATATTTTCTTGATTTATTACATTTTATGAGATCATTTTCAAAACATACTTGCCTTTTATGGTATATCTGTGTCATGTGATTCAGGGGATGTTCTGGACCAATAACCAAGATGTATTTCAACTCTGATGTGCAATTCTGCAGTTCTGCGGTTGCTTCTATTGTGTCTATCTCTTATCAGTCATGACTCACTGTACAGACTTGTTTTTTATGATGTGGCTTGTATCATGTATATAAACCAGGTCAAGTTTGCAGAGGACCCCTCAAGAACTTGACCTCTTGTCAAATACAAGTTCTTTCTTACTATTTTCCTCATTGCCTGACTGGTTGTTGTTGACATCGGGTCAAGTTCTTTGCAATCATAAGTCTCAGTGTTGCCTGGGATACGTCTGGAGCACCATTGGCATTGTCTCAAGATAACACCCTGTTGCCTTCCCCAATCCCACTCCACCTACCCACAGCCACAAGACATTGTTGCCCTATACATGCCTCTGTGAAACCACGCATACCTATATCAGTTGAAGCACAACCAGTCTTCACAGACACAGCTGCTCACTGACCAAAGGTTGGGTCCCTCACACATTGTAACAAGCTTTGGTTCTCCAATCTCTTTTGTTGACAAGAGGTGGGGTTGCTCATTGCCCTTAAGTAGTTGAGCAACAGAGGTCACCTTCCTGTTCCAATAGACTTGGGAAAGGGCCTATTTTCTTTTCTTGCTTTATCTTGCTCTTGCTTGAGTACATCTCTGACAGAACACACAGCCCTCAGTGGCACAAACCTGTACAGAAGACCAGCACTGCCACTTGTGTGGGTGGTTCAGACACCTATCCATCCACTGGTTCACCCTCAACTTGGTCAAAGACATCCTCAAAGAAGCCAGGTGTCATGAACTGACATGCATATATCCACTCTATAATATTTTCTTGATTTATTACATTTTATGAGATCATTTTCAAAACATACTTGCCTTTTATGGTATATCTGTGTCATGTGATTCAGGGGATGTTCTGGACCAATAACCAAGATGTATTTCAACTCCAATGTGAAATTCTGCAGTTCTGCAGTTGCTTCTACTGCTTCTATCTCTTATCAGTCATGACTCACTGTATGGACTTGTTTGTTATGATGTGGCTTGTACTATGTATATAAACCAGGTCAAGTTTGCAGAGGACTCCTCAAGAACTTGACCTCTTGTTGAATACAAGTTCTTTTCTTTCTTACTATTTTCCTTGTTGCCTGACTTGTCATTGTCAACACCAGGCACATCAACTTTAACTGTGTGAAAATTGTCAAAGTCCATCCCCAGAAAGTCAGACAAGCCCAACAAGCCTTTGTGACTGAGCTGGGCGCCCCTGAGTGCAAAATCTGCCATCAGGCAAACAGAGCCACCTTCCCTGCATGCTGCCCCTACTGTCCTAAGAAGGACAAATTTTTATATTACTACATCATTCCCTGTCACCAGCTCTAAGCTGGCAAACCTTGGCCAACAACTTCTTTGTCACCTATTAGATACCATGCAAAACTTCCAAGACAGGTATTGTCATTACCATAATAAGTATGAAGAGACCTGTGAAAAACTTCATGAAGCTGAGGCCTGCTGCACATACCTAACCAAGTGACTGTGCAAACATCAGGAGGACTATCTATCCCTCCTCCATGACCATCTTGAACTAGAAGCCCTAGTCCAAGAAACAACTGCACCCCACAAGTACAACTTCCCTGTCTTCTCAACACTGTCAGACCTCCCTCACCCTACCTTTCCAAGTGGCACAGGCTTGCCAATTCAGGAAGAAGCACCCCTTCTGGCAGCCCAAATCAATTTTCCCCAAGGAGGCACTCCTCCAGGATCAAACTAAACTAAAGAGGGTGGAACCTCCATATCATTGCCAGGACACAAAAAGTTGGGATTTGGATGATATGTGGTTGAGATTTGGGGGGATTGACAACTTTGAAATCTATAGACTTGTGCAGGGTACAGAAATCCTTTACTACCAAAATAGTTCCCAATTCCCTGTAATTCCCTACTGCCTCTGTTGCCTCTAGAATCTATCTGAAACATCCCTGAAATGGCATCACAAACCCCTGCCCCTGCTTGGGCAAACATGTCTGACAGAGAAAAAGTAGTCTATATGCTTCAGTCAATGGATGAACTGCAAGAACAAACTAACAATCTCCAAAATGATATTGGAGATGTCAAACATAATAATAAAACCTACATGGATTTGCTCAAAGCAAAACTCACCACAAATCAGACAAAGATAGACGCCAATGTGGCTGGGCTGGCCACAAACATCAACAACCTGGTTGGCATGCTAGCAATACTCCAAACCACCATCACACACATTGAAGTGCAAATCAATACCTCCTTGGGGGCCACCCAAGTACAACCTTCCCCTAGCATGACCCAACTACAACCAGCAACCACCACTCCCTCAAGCAGATCAACTGCAAAGGTCAAAATGGTGGCCCCTCAAAATTTGATGGCACAAAGCATGAAGACACTATTTCATTCAGAATGACATGCACACAATACATCAACACAAACATGAGTGGGCACTCTGCTGACCAGGTGGTTGCCTTCATCACATCCTATCTAGAAGGATCCACTGCCAAATGGGTCAATTTGTATGAAGAGTTTGAAATCCTAAACCCTGGGACTGCAATCCCATGGCTTCACAATGCCAACCTGTTTTGGCAGGAATTCACCACCTGTTATGGGGACTTGAACTGCACTGAGAATAACCATGATAAATGGCAAAAATTGAAACAATCCAAGACAGTCCAAGACTATCTCACCCTATTCAACTTATACTCAACAGTGCTCAATTACAATGATGCAGCCATGTGTGACCAATTCTATGACAGCCTATCATCTGATGTAACAGACAGCATGGTGGCCCAAAACTATGATCCCTGCACTAAAACCTTTGCCCAGCTCACCCAGCAGGCTTTGGAAATTGGCTGTCACCTTATCTTGTTTGGTAGCAAAAGGATGTCCCATGGAGGCTACAAATCTAGCAGCAATAATGCCTTGTCCAACAAGCCACTGACTACTTCTCAAAGCAGTCCCCCAAAGGAAAATTTCAGGAATGGGGAACAAATATACAAAATCAAGGACAGTAGAGTGGTAAAGGGGCAAATTGTTGCCATTGGGCCCAACACGAAAGGTTTCATGTTCCTGCTGTCTGTTATGATGGTAGCAACTCCAACGTCCAAGAGTCCTTTAAGGACATAAAGAAGGATAACCACCCACCAGCGGCCCCCAAGGCAAAAGACCCAGATGCAGTGGACCTGGACAGCACAAGGAAAGGAAAAGGAATGAACACCTGCTACAACTGTGGTGGGTGCAGCCACATCACTGCCAAATGTCCCTCAGCCAAGATGTCAGGATTTGAGGCAGTTGTGGAGGATGTAGAAACCACCAACAATGAGTTGGTAAAAGAATAAGCTCAAACCATGCCAGGGGGGCAGTTTTGGGCACTATGTTACAAAATGTGCAGAACAAAAATAAAAATATGGAAATGGAATGTATGTCATTAGGAAATCAATCACAACTCCTGTTTTTCTTTCATGCATTTCCTCTGCACACAACCCCTGAATGCAAGTCTGCATACAATATGAAAAAGTTCAACAGATGGGCCATGATTGATTCAGGGGCCACATAAGTATTTATACATGAAGAACTTGTTAAACAATATCGTATCCCTACTGTCTCCCTAAAAACACCAAAAAAACTACAAGTAATCAATGGAAGGGAGATTGACTCTGGGTCTGTGACCTACTATTGCACCTTCAAGCTGTGCATGCAGGAGCACAGAGAAATTCTCAGTGCTTATGTTGTGAACGTTGGCAAAAATGATTTAGTCCTGGGCATGTCATGGCTCAAATTCCATAATCCTGACATTGATTGGGATGGAAAGGACATGAAATTCAACTTGCCCATATGCTTAAAGCACTGCATCACCAAACCTTTACATGTGCAAGCAAATGAACCCAAAGAGCTCCAGTTGGACTCTTTAGACTCTCTTCCAGCAAAATACAAAGAATTCCAGAAAATATTTGCTGAAGAAGATGATGTCCAGCCATTACCACCTCATAGAAAGTGGGACATGGAGATAGACTTAAGGCCAGATGCCAAGCCAAGGCATGGTCCTATTTATAGTGTAGGCAACAAAGAAGATGCAGAACTGCACAAAACCTTGGACTGCCAGTTGAAAGCAGGGCATATTAGACCCTTGAGGTCACCAATGGCATCCCCTGTCATATTTGTCAAAAATAAGAATGGGAAGCTGCGCATGTGCATTGACTACCAGCAGCTAAATGAGATGACTGTCTCCAACGTATACCCACTCCCACGCATCAATGATATTGTGGAAACCTTGTGTGGGGCAAAGATATTCACCAAGTTTGATCTAAAGTGGGGTTTCAACCTTATACAAATTTGGGAAGGAGACAAATGGAAGGCTGCTTTTAAGACCAAATACAGGCTGTATGAGCCTTTAGTTATGCAATTCAGCCAGAAGAACGCACCAGGAAGCTTCATGGCTATGATCTGGGAGGAATTCCAGGACATTGAGGGCATTTATGTTGTAATTTACATGGACAACATACTAGTGTTCTCCAAAAATCAAGAAGAACATGATGAACATGTCAGAGAAGTCTTGCATTGTCTTCAAAAGGCTGGCCTATATTGTGCCCTGGAAAAATGTGTTTTTGATGTCACTGAAGTTGACTACCTGGGGATGGTAGTGACTCCCCAGGGAATTAAAGTAGACCCAGCCAAGGTCAAAAAAGCTGTTGAATGGCCAACCCCACCAACCCAATTGAAGTCCTGGAAGGGCTGGGGTTTGCAAATTGGTTAAGGCACTTCATAAAGGACTTTTCAAAAATCACAAAATGCCTTTACAGACTTGTCAAGAAGGACATCAAGTGGGAATGGATGGAAGAAAGGGATCAGGCATGGAATGTGCTGAAGCAGAAATTAAAGGAAGCCCCCCTCCTAATTCAGCCAGAACCCACCCAATCTCCTACTACTCTAAAGCTATGGTTCTGGCAGAAAGGAATTATGACATCTACAACAAGGAAATGCTGGCAATTATAAAAGCCCTCAAACACTGGCATCACTTGCTAGAAGGGGCCAAACACCCAGTAAACATTGTCTGTGATCACAAAAACTTAGAGTATTGGAAGACGAATTGGCCACTGAATGGCCAAGTAACACGATGGCATGAATTCCTATCCCAGTTCAAATTCAAGATTCTATACATCAAAGGGGCAAAGAATGGCCAGGTGGACATACTCTCTAGGCTGTCAAGGTGCATCCCTAAAGAGGGGGGTGATAGCCAAGCTCTGCTGGCGCAAAACCAATTTTTGGAATTAAAATCACTATGGCTACAAGCAATCATGCTGGACCACAACCTGGAACAACTCATTAGGGATGCAATCCCAGGGGATGAGCACCTATCAAAAGTGCTGAAAGCCTTAGATGATAATGAGAAGGTCAAAAATTGGGAATGGGACAAAGGACTTTTATGACACAAGGGCTGGATCTATGTCCCAATAACAAAGAACTTCACAAGCTGGTCATCAAAAGTTGTCATGATAACCCAGCAGCAGGACACCCAGGACAGTTCAGAACATATGAATTGTTAAACTGCAAATATATGTGGTCATCAATGAAAAAATCAGTCAACAAATATGTCATGCATTGCAAATCCTGTATCAGGAACAAGCACAGCAACCAAGTTCCCCCAGGGCTTTTAAACCCAATACCAGCTCCAGAAAAGCCCTGGGAGGAAATTACCTATGACTTGATCACTGGGCTACCCATGTCAGAAGGATTTGACACCATATTTATGGTTGTTGACCACCTGACAAAAATGGTCCATTTTATTCCATGTCAATCAGAAGCCAGTGCTATGGATTGCGCAAACTTGTTCCTAACATATGTATGGAAACTTCACAGGTTACCACAGAAAACAATTTCAGACTGTGGTCCCAACTTTGCATCCAAATTCCTAAGGCACTTGTACAAACAACTGGATATAAAACCCTCCTATTCTACAGTGTATCATCCCCAAACAGATGGCCAGTCTGAAAGGGCTAACCAAGTAGTAGAAGGGTACATCAGACATTATGTATCTGATCAGCAGGACAACTGGGTCTCACTATTACCATTGGCTGAATTTGCCTACAATAACAGTGTCAATGCCTCAACTGGCAAATCACCATTCTTTGCAAACTACAGGTTCCACCCAAGGCTGGCAGTCAGGGACAGGGAGGAACAAGAACTCCCCTTAGCAGACAACCATGCAGAATGGCTCCAAAAGGGCCACAATGAACTTAAGGCTGCTCTGGAAATATCAAACCAGAGGATCAAAGAATATTATGACCAGAAGCATTGGACCCCAGAAGCCATTAAGGTTAGAGACAAAGTCTGGCTTGACACTAAGAACATACAGACACAACAGGCCTCCAGAAAACTGGCCCACAAGAGAGTTGGACCATTCAAGGTAGTAGCACAACATGGCATGCATGGCTTCAAACTGGACTTGCTGATAACCATGAAAATACACCCAGTGTTTCATGTTTCACACCTCACCAAATATAAAGACAACCCCTATGGGTGTCAGGTTCCCCAACCACCACCTGTGGTAACTCCAGAAGGGGAAGAAGAATTCAAAATGGAACAGATCATAAAGTCACAATACAACAAAAGGTCTAACATCTTTGAATACTATATCAAATGGCTCAGTTATGACAAGCAACAATGGCTAACCTACAATGATCTGGCAAATGCACCAGAGCTCATAGCTCACTATGTCAAGTCACATCCAAAGGCACCCCATGATCCCTGTGCCTTGAAGGGGGGAAGTGTCATGAACTGACACACATATATCCACTCTATAATATTTTCTTGATTTATTACATTTTATGAGATCATTTTCAAAACATACTTGCCTTTTATGGTATATCTGTGTCATGTGATTCAGGGGATGTTCTGGACCAATAACCAAGATGTATTTCAACTCTGATGCAAAATTCCACAGTTCTGCAGTCACTTCTATTGCTTCTACCTCTTATTGGTCATGACTCACTGTAAGGACTTGTTTGTTATGATGTGGCTTGTATCATGTATATAAACCAGGTCAAGTTTGCAGAGGACCCCTCAAGAACTTGACCTCTCATCAAATACAAGTTCTTTCTTACTATTTTCCTCATCACCTGACTTGTTGTCATTGACAGATGTGTGGCTTGTCTTGGCTTAATGCCTTGTGTGTGTCTACCATCTTGTGGCTTGACACTGTATGCACTTATGTGCTTGTGGCTGATGGACACCTGTTTGCTGAGTAAGCAACTGTGGACAACAGCTAAGTCAGATGCTTAGTGCTGGGGCTTGCAACATGGTCTTGACTCAAGACCCTTCTAGCTGTTACTTAAGCTAATAAGTCAGCTAGGGACTGTTCTTCACATTGGATGCTTTAGAGGGGAATTGACAAGGTAGAGCAAGCTGGGGTAGACCAGCTTGCTCTCCTTGCTTTTATACTATTCTAACCAAGGGAGCAACTAAGCATACATGCAGGATGAGTAAGAATGAATGGCAGTCATCAGTCAGCCAGTAACCAATAATAGTAGCATGAGTAAGGTGAATGGCAGTGGTCAGTATGTGGGCAACTAATAATAGGAAAAGGCTCAGTAAGCAGGTGGAGGTGCTTACTCATGAAGTGGAGGTGGTCAAGCCATGAGACAAAGGTGGGAAACATAGGGAAAGAAAATGATGGTTAGCCATGAGACTGTTGATCATGGCTCATGACATACCTATAGCTCCCACTCTTCTCAACCAGCCAGTATTTTTCAATATTTTTATATCTCAAGTCCTGGGCTGCTATCACCCCCCCAAACTTCATGTATGTTAAGGTTGTGATCCTGAGTGCTGATACAGTTTTAAGGCTGGTTAGTCTAATGGGTAGAGCACCCATTCCCTCTTGCTGATGTAAGCTCATCAATCAGAGGTCACATGTTCAATTTCCCCCTTGTCCAACTTTTTTTGAGTTAATTTGAGCAGGTTTATTGATTTTAGACATTTTTCCAAAATAAGACATATCTCAATTTGGTGTGTGATTAGTTTGCAATTTGGTGTGCTTGAAGGTGATCTGAAGTGATTTCCAGCAATGTGGGTGATTTGAGTGGTTTGGGTGATTTGGGTGATTTGAAGTGATTTGAAGTGATCTACAGCTTGCCTGTGCTGATCTAAGGTGATTTACATCCACAAAGGTAGATTTTCAATCACTTTCAGGATTTTATTGTGTTTCTGAGTTGTGCATGGTGCTGCTAAACATGGACTTGCCTTATGTGATACTTTGGTTAATTTTCCTACTTACAACACCTTTCCAGGCCCCCCAAGCAAAATCCCATTTTGCTGATGTTGTGCTGTTATTGTGGTCTGAGTTGGTACCAATTGTACCATAGATGTTAGTTGGCAAATGACAACTAATAAATAATCAAAGTCAATATTTCAGGGGAATGGACCCATAATGTCAACAACAACAAGTCAGGTGACAAGTAAAACAGAAATATAGGGGATAAAAGAACTTGTATTTGGTGGAGGTCAAGTTCTTGAGTCCTCTGCAAACTTGACCCAGTAGATATACATCTCATGAGCCACATCATAACAAACAAGTCTGTACAGTGAGTCACATCCAACAGGGGATAGAAGCTACTGTGGAGCTGCAGAATTTCACATCAAAGTTGAAATACATCTCAGTCAGCAGTCTGGTACATTCTGTGGGTCACATGATACAGATATACCATAAAAGGCAAGTATGTTTTGAAAATGATCTCATAAAATGTAATAAATCAAGAAAATATTATAAGGAGAATATATGTGTGTCAGTTCATGACACATAAAGTCCATTCTGATAGATCACCACAGTTGGCTGGGGATCACTAAAGTGTGTAGCAGCCCACATGGGAGCTGCAATCACAACTTCATCATCTGACAATTGCCACATGATCAACATAATTCAATAATTTCTTTGGCCATCATTGGCCACCAATACCATTGTCTTATGTACAGTACTCTTTTCTTGGTCCTGATGTGTCCAATTGCTGAATGTCCAAGATCAATAATTATCTTGGGCACCCTGCCCCTCTTATAGAGGACATCTGGGATGCATATTGCATTCCATGGCCTATATAATAATAGGTCTCCCCACCATTCAAAGTCAGGGTGTGCCTTAGTATCAGTGCATATACAGCCAAAGAATTTGTCTGTGGCAATGTTATCTTTGAGAACATCAATAATGTCTTCAGTATTCACTAATACTGAAAGATCTTTCCTCCCTGGTATCACAAAGGGCTTGTTGGATCACATGGACTGGTGATCTTTGTCTGTTTCCTCTCCTACCAATAGTAGAGGAATTATTACCCCTCAGCTGTCTTTTGAGGGATTTTTGTTTCATTCATGCAGTTTATTTGCTCAAAGTTCTTCCATTTTGCACATCTTGTGAACTTTCCAGGTTGGTTTGATGATCTGACCTGCCATGGTGAGGATTCCAGGGGAATCCTCCCCCTCTGTATCTAGTTGGCTGTCCACCAAGACATATTCATGTTCTTCCCAAACATTGTCCAGTGTATCACTAGCATATTGCTGTGATAATGCATTGGCCACCGCATTGACCAATCCCAGAATGTATTCAATCTTGTAATCAAATTACAATAGAAATTCTAACCATCACACTTGTGTCAACAACAACAAGTCAGGTGATGAGAAAATAGTAAGAAAAGAAAAGAACTTGTATTCAACAAGAGGTCAAGTTCTTGAGGAGTCCTCTGCAAACTTGACCTGGTTTATATACATGATATGAGCCACATCATAACAAACAAGTCCATACAGTGAGTCACAACTGATAAGAGATAGAAGCAATAGAAGCAATAGAAGCAACTGTGGAACTGCGGAATTTCACATCAGAGTTGAAATACATCTTGGTTATCAGTCCAGAACATTCCCTGAATCACATGACACAGATATACCATAAAAGGCAAGTATATTTTTGAAAGGATCTCATAAAATGTAATAAATCAAGAAAATATTATAGAGTGGATATATGCATGTCAGTTCATGACAACTTGACATTGTGACAAGTCTTGTTGTGTCTGGAGCCATTCTAGACTTTTGTGGTTGGTCAATATTTTGAACAACCAGCCAAGTAATTTGTCCTCCCATTTGAGGAGGCCTTCAATTATAGCAAGTAGTTCTTGCTCTGTTGTAGTATAGCCCATTTGAGCTGTGCTGAATTTCCTTGAGTGGAAATTGGTGGGAGGAGGGTACTCCAATCAGTACCCTGGCCATACATGCAGCCTATGCCAGCCACTGAGGCATTGCAAACCAACCAGATCAGTTCATCCCAATTAGTATTAATCAGGTGCAGTATAGGGGCTCTGCATGCAAGCTCCTTAATGCAGTCAAAACTGCACTGGTGGGCTGGAGTCCATAGGATTACCCAGCCCTTACAGGTCAAGTCTGATAATGGGCCTGAAAAGGCCAATAAATCTGGCATATAAGCAGCCAGGTATTGTACCAGCCCTGGGAAGTGCTGGATATCATGTGTGGATTGTGGTGTAGGCCAAGATCAAATTAGGGACATTTTGTCCTTATTGGCATTCATGCCATTTTTGTCTACTATGTGGCCCAGACACTCTAAATGTTTCTTGTATATATCAACTTTCTTTTCAGAAAGGTGTAGCTCAGCATTAGTAAGCATGTCCTCTACAACTTGTAACAGTTGTTTGTGCTCCTCTATTGTGTTGTTATACACAAATATATTGTCTAGGTAGACAAATGTTCCCCAGCCAATCCAGGCCTGGAATATATGTGTCATCAGACACTGAAACATACTCAGGGTGTTACAATTGCCCTGTTGCATGATGTTGCTGTAGAATGTCCCTAAACAGTCTTGAAGGCTATCTTTTTCACATGCTCAGGCACAATTTGTATCTGCTCATATGTGTTGGTCATGTCCAACTTAGAGCAATACTTTGCACAGGCTACATGCTTGTGGATTTCCTCTTGATCAGGGAATGGGGTGATATTTTTCACCATATTATTGTTGCACTTGTTCAAATCCATCACTGTGCACAGTGACACCTTGTCTTTCTTGAAAAGACATAACATAGGAGCAGCAGACTTGGCCACTCCTTCAAACCACCATCCAGCTCTTAAATAGAGCCCAATCTTCTCTTGTAACTGAGGCTTCAATGCCTCAGGACAATTTAGTTGGTGATGAATCACCTTAAGCTGCTAATCCATGAAGTGGATTTCATGATTTATTTACCTCATAGGAGGGAGTCTCTCAGGGGCAGGCACAGTTAAATGTGCCAGCTTCTTTTTCCACTTGTCATGAAGCCTGGGAATGGCTTTGTCAGTAAGCATGGAGGAACTCCCTGCACTATCCTTGCTGGATATTCATTTGGCCCTAGTGGCCATAGTTTGCTGTACCAACAAGACCAGTTTGGCTTTCCTAGACCCTGAGGGTCTTTTGGCAAAAGGTACTAATCTCTTGGACAAGGGTTCTGTTACTTCTGCTTGGAAGCCATTGGGTATATGCATATTGTTTACACATAATATGTTGCATGAAAAATCAATGTTAATTCCATACTGTCACATAAACAGTGTTCCAAGGATTATATCATATTTTTTGATGTTTACTACATTGAAATAATGAGTCCCTCTTACAGGGCTGACCTCTACCTTGGTGTTAACACTGAAGTTACATTTTCATCAGCTCCCCTCAAGTGCAAGTTGTAAGCCTATCAGCTTGTCTAACACCATTGGCATGATATTAGCTAGCCTCACAAATGAGGGTGATATCATGTTGGTTCATGAGCCTGATCAAATAGTATGTATGTTAATGTTGTACCAACTTTAAAGTACCCAGTCATGGGTCACTGGTCCTCCTCTCAGCAGACTGGTTGAGCCCCCTTGTGGGGTGCTCCTCTAGTTTGCACAACTGGTGCAGAGACAGGCTCTGGCTCTGCCAGCTGTCTTTTGCTTGTTGACACAGTGCACACATCAATCTTGTTGTCTAACAGTACTATATGCACTGCACAGGCAGCAATATTGCCATGTTCTGCTGCAAATTGATTCCATGCAGAATCCTCATTGTTGCTGCCTGAGTAGTCAGTGAGGGAATGACATGGGCTGTCATCCTTGAGAGAGCTTTCTTCCTCCAATTTGGAGATTGATGCATAGGCCATTGCTACATTGATGGTGGCATTCTCAAGGGGTTCTCCCCTCAATAACAAGCACTACAGCCTTAGCAGCAATAACCCCTTTTGAGGGGCAGTTAGGGGCAATGTGGCCCTTTCTCCTGCATTTATAGCAGGTTAATTCTGCTTCCCCCTTGAGTCATGGCTTTGTCTTGTCCCTAGTGGACAATTCAGCTATGGTCTTTGTCTGTTGCTCAGGTTCCCTTGTAGCATACAAGGGCCTTGACTTTTCCCACTGCTTGCCCCACTGGCAATTCTTGCCTTTACAATCAATCTTTCAATCACTTTCACTCTGCCCAACTGTTGGGTTGGGATCTTTTTCTTCCCTTGCCATGATGAGGGTAAACTCCATGTCCACATCACTACAGACTAGCTCAGCAATGTTATCATAATCATGAATGGCATGGAAGCTGTTCTGGTTGACCAGATGCCTGATCAGTGCATGTAGTGCATTCATGTACCTTAACATGAGGGTTAGGCTATCCTGAGGAATTGACTGTTGATCTGCCAATAATGTGAGCTCTTCATAGAACCTGAAAACTGCAGGTATATGCATGAGTACAACTGGGATTCATATGGCCCAGGGGATATGCTTGGGATGGTAATTCACCTGTCCCTACTAGCAACATTCATTGCCCATCACCTGGCCTGCTCACAGTGGTTATCCATAATTGTTTGCGCTGCTGCTGGGCTCAAATTTCATTCTCCTCAGGTGCATGGATTACCAGTGTTACCAGTGTGAATGATCTGCTGTTACTATGCACTGATGTATTGCTCAACAGCTCTTCTCTGCTGTTGTGAGTGGCAACTCTGGGTTGCCTTTCACTGTCCACCATCTCTACAATAGTCAGTTCTTTGCCCTCAAATGAGGGTGGGATGTAATCATCCTCTGGGTAAATCCGAGTGGAATCCTCATCAAGTTCTTCCTTGATGGTAGGGATTGCTGATTTTTTATTCCAATTGGCTGTAGGATCTCCCATTGCCCTATTTTGGGGGCCTTGCCTGGCCTGGGCACTTCCAAGCTCAGTCCTCACTTCCACACTAGGGTGTGGCACTTGGTTGGACATGCTGTCTTAACTGGTAAGTCCATCATCCAGCTGGGAATCCAGCTCTGGCTCTGTGTGAGTGCTTCTTGCACTCCTTGCACTACTGCAACTACACTCACTGCATACTCCACCAGCACTGCTGGCTCTATCAATGCCCCTTATATGCATTGATAAGTTCTCATTCATAGATTTGAGTTTGCCCATATGCTCATCTATTGAGTGTGCATGCACTTGGATTGCATTGGCTGCAATTGATTCTATCTGATCATGCCACTGTTGAGCACCTCTTCCTAGGTTATACCTGTTGGCAACCTCTGTTGTGAGGTGTTCTGCAGGATATTGGCCCTAGGGGTTGAGGTGCTCAGTACCACTACTCCTGGTGGGCTGAGTGCCATAGGCATGTATACATATGGTACACCCAATTGAGTGTACCTTGTACCTCCCAGACTGCACTGGGATCTGCTCAGTCAAGGCCCGATAGGGGCTTGTACTTAACTCAACCCATGAGGTTGAGGGGACAAAGAAACTCCCCAACTATTGCAGGAATCAGGCATTGTAGATGGTGCCCCAACCATGCTTTCATCTGCTAGAGCTGAAGAAGGCTGTGCAAAAGGCATAGTAGTTAATTGGCCCTGATTCAGGGTTATCCAAGACATGTCCTATCTGCTGGCAAGTGGGGACCTGGTTACTGTGGACTGTCACAGCATGTTAAACACACTGACTATGGGATACACAGGTGACAAGTCACCTGCAGAGCTACTCATATTTGCTCTAACAACCTATCACATCATAGTATCTCCTTGTGGTACACAGGGGATTGGTTAGCTTTGCTATTCATGTAGTGTTCAAAAAAATGTAAGAACTCTGCCCTCAATAAACTGCACTTAATGGTGTTAATCCCTTTGCACAGCAATAGAACATGTATATGTAGTATATTCTACTTGAGTGATATCACAGATGATAGTAAAAAACAAGACCAGCCTCATACATCAGGAAAGTGACACATATATGAAGTAAAAGTGGTCATGTGACTGCTATCCTTACAACTCAATAGAGCAAGTATGAAATGAGGTTGTGATTGAGGGGGTCAGCCAGCTTAGAGATTGGAGCAATTACAGAGACAATATCCATATATAAAGGTATGCTCCTTTTGGCAGTAGGGGCAGTGGGCAGGGAAGGTGGCTCAGTTGGGGCAGCAACAGATGCAGCACTCAGGAGCACCAGGGGGAGTTATGAACTGTTGTTGGGCACAGCTGACCTTTTGGGGTTTGACTTTGTTGATGACAATGCAGTTAAAGTCAATGTGCCTGTTGTTCTCAAGGATGTCATTGATAGAGTTAAGGGTGAAGCAGTGGATGGACAGATGGCCAAACCAACTGCATAGAGAGCAGCAATATTGTTTGCTAAAGGTAGTAGCCATGACTGGCAGCCAGAGAAATGTGTTCCACTGCAGTGTACTTGTCCAAGGCAAAGGTAATGTATCCCATGTTACAGGAAATAGGAAGGTGACCTCCATTACCCAACTACTTAAGGGCAAAGAGTGACTCCACCTCTTGTTGATGAAAGAGGTTAGAGAACCAAAGCATGTTTTGCCACACAAGAGCCTCAATGTGTTGATGAGCTGCTGTTACAGTACTTCAATTGAGATAGAGCTTTGTGGAGGCACAGATAGGGTGAGGATTACTTGTGACTGTGGATGGGTTGAGTGGGATTGTGGAAGGCTGTTATGGATGACTAACATTTTCTATTATTTTAGTCTGCTCTGCCAACCTCAAGTGATGCCTCTGTAATTAATTTGTGAAATACTCGAATTTGTATGCGCTCTGAATTGTACTATTTTCTGTTTCATCAAATAGTACAAATTTCCCGCTCTCTAACGCATATTTTATTAAGTTTTTACAATAACATCTCAGAGAGATACAGAGGTTGCGATATTTCCTCTTATCAGGAGATATTGATTACAACATCGCACCGCTCATATCTCGGCAACCGCTTATGCTAACGAAGCGATCTTATGCTCTATCGATAGCTAATATTCGGCAGTATCTGCTGCCCGAAGATCGTCGCGATCCACCAGATCCTCGCGCCGGAATGGCCCGAAGATCATCAGAATCTTACTGGACCATCAATCAAGATCTAATGACTCCAGTGAGTCAGGAGAGCTTCCCAAATTGATCCAGAAGCTTCTCTGACTCACTTTATGACTCACTGAGATGTAGCCTCCGTTCATTACATGTATATACTATGATAATATGATCTACAAGCCAATAGCAGGTCTCAGATGCATCAATGCCTTTGATCCACACCCTGTCTTTACTCTTTTATCCTATACTGGGCTAGGGTGTACCCCAAGTATAGCAGTACCCTCTATTGATGATTGCACTGGCATGCATGTATCTATTTGGCTCTGGAATGCCCTCCTCAGGGTATAAAAGGACCTCCTCTGAGGCCCTTCCAGACCATCTTCCCTCCTCTACTCAACCCAGACCAGTTATTGGTTTCTTTTTCTCTTTCTATTTCTCTTGTCTGTGTGTGATTTCTTATATAACTAGTACTGAGGAATAAAGTACCATATTAGTTATATACTGTCTGAGTCATTGTATCTTATATACAGAGATATATAAGGATACAATATTGCCTGATTGAGCGTGACATTAAGTACCAGCTATTAGAGGAAATCTAAGTACCTGTAGCTGAGGAAGTACACGCATTAGGCAATCCACCATCTATCCTATAAGCTATCACTTAAGCCTAGTATTAAGATTAGTATCAGTTAGTCCAAGCGACTAGGGCTGAACTACATTTAAGATATTTAAGGGAACCTGACCATAGTAGTCTTGCTCTTTATACCTATAAATCAGTCAGTTTACACTGTGAAAGATTAAGACTACCTTGAGTGTTACTTGATCCCATTGCAACTACTTTGAGCCTTCTTACTCTAGTCTAAGAAGTATTGAGTACAATTAGTGTATACTAACATATCTACATTTGCTTAAGCTCTAGATATTCAAGTGTACCCTGACCTGTAACAACTGTGCACAAACCCCAAACACAAATCTGCACATAATATGAAAAAGTTCAACAGATGGGCCATGATTGATTCAGGGGCCACATCAGTATTTATACATGAAGATCTTGTTAAACAATATCATATCCCTACTGTCTCCCTAAAAACACCAAAAAAACTACAAGTAATTGATGGAAGGGAGATCAACTCAGGGTCTGTGACCCACTATTGCACCTTTGAGTTGTGCATTCAGGAGCACCAAGAAATCCTCAGTGCTTATGTTGTGAACGTCAGCAAGAATGATCTAGTCCCGGGCATGTCATGGCTCAAATTCCATAATCCTGACATTGATTGGGATGGAAAGGACATGAAATTCAACTTGCCAATATGCTTAAAGCATTGCATTACAAAGCCCCTACACATGCAGGCAAATGAACCTAGGCAGCTTCAGTTGGATTCACTAGACTTGCTTCCAGCAAAATACAAAGAATTCAAGAAAATATTTGCTGAAGAAGACAATGTCCAGCCACTACCACCCCACAGGAAGTGGGACATGGAAATAGACCTAAAACCAGATGCGAAGCCAAGGCATGGCCCCATATATAGTGTGGGTGTCAAGGAAGATGCGGAGCTGCACAAGACCTTGGACTGCCAATTGAAAGCAGGGCATATCAGACCCTCCAGGTCACCAATGGCATCCCCTGTTATATTTGTCAAGAAAAAGAATGGAAAGCTGCACATGTGCATTGACTACCAGCAGCTAAATGAGATGACTGTCTCCAATGTGTACCCACTCCCATGCATCAATGATATTGTGGAAACCCTGCATGGGGCAAAGATATTCACCAAATTTGATCTAAAGTGGGGTTTCAATCTCATAAGAATTTGAGAAGGAGATGAATGGAAAGCTGCTTTCAAGACCAAGTATGGGTTGTATGAACCCCTAGCCATGCAATTTGGCCAGAAAAACACACCAGGAACATTCATGGCTATGATTTGAGAAGAATTCCAAGACATCAAGGGCATCTATGTGGTAATCTATATGGACAACATACTGGTGTTCTCTAAAAACCAAGAAGAGCATGAGGAACATGTCAGAGAAGTCCTACAACACCTCCAAAAAGCTGGCCTGTATTGTGCACTAGAAAAACGTGTTTTTGATGTCACTGAAGTTGACTACCTGGGAATAGTAGTGACTCCCCAGGAATTAAAGTAGACCCAGCCAAAGTCAAAAAGGCTGTTGAATGGCCAACCCCTACCAACCCAACTGAAGTCCTAGAAGGGTTGGGGTTTGCAAATTGGTTAAGGCACTTCATAAAGGACTTTTCAAAAATCACAAAATGCCTTTACAAACTTGTCAAGAAGGATGTAAAGTGGGAATGGACAGAAGAAAGGGATTGGGCTTGGAACCTGCTGAAGCAGAAACTAAAGGAAGCCCCCCTCCTAATTCAGCTGGAACCCAGCAAACCATTCATTTTGGAAACAGACACCTCAGGCTATGCCACAGGTGCTGTACTATTGCAATAGGGAGAAGATGGAATGCTCCACCCAATCTCCTACTACTCCAAGGTGATGGTCCTGGCAGAAAGGAATTACAATATTTACAACAAGGAAATGCTGGCAATTATAAAAGCCCTCAAACACTGGCATCACTTACTAGAGGGGGCCAAACACCCAGTAAACATTGTTTGTGATCACAAAAATCTGGAATATTGGAAGACAAATCAGCCACTGAATGGCCAAGTCACACAATGGCACAAGTTCCTGTCCAGATTCAAATTCAAGATCCTGTACATTGAGGGGGCAAAGAACAGCCAGGCAGACATACTCTCTAGGCTGTCAAGGCACATCCCTAATGAGGGGGGTGAGAGCCAAGCTCTGCTTGCACAAAACCAATTTTTGGAACTAAAATCACTGTGGCTACAAGCAATCATGCCAGACCATGACCTGGAACAACTCATTAGGGACGCTATCCCAGGGGACAAGCACCTGTCAAAAGTGCTAAAAGCCCTAGACAACAATGAAAAGGTCCAAAAATTGGGAGTGGGACAAAGGACTTTTATGATACAAGGGCCAAATCTACATCCCAAATAACAAAGAACTTTGCAAACTGATCATTGAAAGCCATCATGATAACCTAGCAGCAGGACACCCAGGACAGTTCAGAACATACAAATTGTTAAACTGCAAATATACATGGTCATCAATGAAAAAATCAGTCAACAAATATGTCACACATTGCAAATCCTGTATTAGGAACAAGCACAGCAACCAGGTTCCCCCAGGGCTCCTAAACCCAATACCAGCACCAGAAAAACCTTGGGAGGAAATTACCTATGATCTGATCACTGGGCTACCCCTGTCAGAAGGGTTCAATGCTATATTTACAGTTCTTGACCACCTGACAAAAATGGTCCACTTTGTTCCATGTCAGTCAGAGGCCAGTGCCATGGATTGTGCAAACCTGTTCCTAACCTATGTATGGAAACTTCACAGGTTACCACAAAAAACCATTTCAGACCATGGCCCCAACTTTGCATCCAAATTCTTAAGGCACCTGTACAAACAGCTGGATATAAAACTGTCCTACTCCACAGCACATCACCCCCAAACAGATGGCCAGTCTGAAAGGGCTAACCAAGTAGTAGAAGGGTACCTCAGACACTACATATCAGATCAGCAGGACAACTGGGTCTCACTCTTACCTTTGGCTGAATTTGCCTACAACAATGGCATCAATGCCTCAACTGGCAAATCACCATTCTTTGCAAACTACAGTTTCCATCCAAGGTTGGCAGTTGGGGACAAGGAGGAACAAGAACTTCCCATAGCAGACAATCATGCAGAATGGCTTCAAAATGGCCACAATGAACTTAAGGCTGCTCTGGAAATATCAAACCAGAGGATCAAAGCATATTACAACCAGAAGCATTGGGCCCCAGAAGCTATTAAGGTTGGAGACAAAGTCTGGCTTGACACCAAGAACATACAGACTCAACAGGCCTCCAGGAAACTGGCCCACAAGAGAGTTGGACCATTCAGGGTGGTAGCACAACATGGCACACACGCTTTCAAACTAGACCTACCAATGATGATGAAAATACACCCAGTGTTTCATGTTTCACTCCTCACCAGATATAAAGACAACCCCTATGGGTGTCAGGTTCCCCCACCACCACCTGTGGTAACTCCTGAAGGGGAAGAAGAATTTGAATTGGAGCAGATCATAAAGTCATGATACAACAAAAGGTCTAACATCTTTGAATACTATGTCAAATGGCTCAGCTATGACAAGCAACAATGGTTAACTTACAATGACCTGGTGAATGCACCAGAACTCATCACTGACTACGTCAAGTCACATCCAAAGGCACCCCATGACCCCCATGCCTTGAAGGGGGGAAGTGTCATGAACTGACATGCATATATCCACTCTACAATATTTTCTCAATTTATTACATTTTATGAGATCATCTTCAAAACATACTTGCCTTTTATGGTATACCTGTGTCATGTGATTCAGGGGATGTTCCAGACCGATAACCAAGATGTATTTCAACTCCAATGTGAAATTCCACAGTTCTGCAGTCACTTCTATTGCTTCTATCTCTTATCAGTTGTGACTCACTGTATGGACTTGTTTGTTATGATGTGGCTTGTACTATGTATATAAACCAGGTCAAGTTTGCAGAGGACTCCTCAAGAACTTGACCTCTTGTCGAATACAAGTTCTTTTCTTTCTTACTATTTTCCTTGTTGCCTGACTTGTTGTTGTCAACAGGACATAAGCATGTGACACAGAAGATTTGCTGAAATTCAGCACCAGCATGCCAGATTTTGGCACTTTTGAACATGTTTTCATCCCACATTTGCTCCCACATGCTGGAAGCCAGAATTTCCATGGCATTCCTGCACATGCAGGAACTTCCCACATTTTGCAGGAAGGCAGAAAGGTGGGCATGATTGCAGGAAGGCAAGCATAGTTGGAGCAGGAATGCAAGCATGTGGGAAAAGGAACTTATGTGGGCAGGTGGAAAGGCAGAAAGCAGTCAGTAAAATAGGCTTGTACAGAATGTGCAGCACACAATTTGCACAAGTGATCTATCTGCATGTTTTCACACTATTAGATGTAGGAGGCATTGTTATTAATATATTGACATCTGTCTGCTTGGGCTCAGTAGCTACATTGTATGGAATTCTAACAGTAATTGATATCACCATGATAAAACATCAGGTAAATGTAGTTAGAGCAAGTAGGGAAAAGTGTTTGTTATAGTTGGATGGGAGTTGGAAATGGAGTTAAGAAGCTGGAAGCCAGAGTGTGGAGAGGTGGGATGAACAAACAAACCTGATCCTCCAGTGTAGCATCTCTTCACCAACTTAACAAGTGTCAGCAAGCATCTGGTAAGCAGGTGGTAGTGTAGACATACCTGGCTAGCAGCTGAAACCTTTGCCTTCCTTGCAAAGGCCAAGATCTGAGGATGACAAGGAGAGGTTTAGGTTGCAAGGAAGCAAGGGGTTCAGATTGCCAGCATGCAAGGAAGGATTGAAGTTGTGTGACAAGGATGGGTTTAGGACAAATGCCAAGGATGGATTTACATTGCAGAAAAGCAATGGTGAGCCCATGTCTGTCTCCCAAGGCATGCTGAACAGAGAAACTGTGTCTTGAGGTGGCAAGTTTGGGCTACAGGTTGCTCTAGAAAATGATGTTAGCACCTTTTTTACACAGCATATCAATACATCTTGTAGTGCAGAATGCAACTTACATGTGGCAACCAATGAATATCTCAATACCTTGCTCTGCAAGTAACTGAGAGAGTTGGCAATGATGGCTGTTGCATTGGCTAAGACCTTGTCCTCCCTGCATTTTGATCTTGAACAAGTATTATCAGAAATCCAACAAATCTGCACTCTACCGGCTCTCAATCTGTGAGTAACACGCATTGTTTCATTGGGTACTAGCTAATAATACATGTGTTAAGTGCTCCATCCTTCAATGCAAGCACACTACATGAAGATCACAGAGTGTGTTATGGATCACTAACATTTTCTATTATTTTAGTCTGCTCTGCCAACCTCAAGCAATGCCTCTGTAATTAAATTGTGAAATACTCGAATTTGTATGCGCTCTGAATTGTACTATTTTCTGTTTCATCAAATAGTACAAATTTCCCGCTCTCCAACGCATATTTTATTAAGTTTTTACAATAACATCTCAGAGAGATACAGAGGTTGCGATATTTCCTCTTATCAGGAGATATTGATTACAACATCGCATCGCTCATATCTCGGCAACCGCTTACGCTATCAAAGCTATCTTGTGCTCTATCGATAGCTAATCTTTGGCGGTATCTGCTGCCCGAAGATCGTCGCGATCCACCGGATCCTCGCGCCGGAATGGCCCGAAGATCATTAGAATCTTACTGGACCATCAATCAAGATCTAATGACTCCAGTGAGTCAGGAGAGCTTCCCAAATTGATCCAGAAGCTTCTCTGACTCACTTTATGACTCACTGAGATGTAGCCTCCATTCATTACATGTATATACTATGATAATATGATCTACAAGCCAATAGCAGGTCTCAGATGCATCAATGCCTTTGATCCACACCCTGTCTTTACTCTTTTATCCTATACTGGGCTAGGGTGTACCCCAAGTATAGCAGTACCCTCTTTTGATGATTGCACTGGCATGCATGTATCTATTTGGCTCTGGAATGCCCTCCTCAGGGTATAAAAGGACCTCCTCTGAGGCCCTTCCAGAACACCTCCTCCCTCTTACTCAACCCAGACCGGTTATTGGCTCCCTTTCTCTTTCTATTTTTCTTGTCTGTGTGTGATTTCTTATATAACTAGTACTGAGGAATAAAGTACCATATTAGTTATATACTGTCTGATTCATTGTATCTTATATACAGAGATATATAAGGATACAATATTGCCTGATTGAGCGTGATATTAAGTACCGGCTATTAGAGGAAATCTAAGTACCTGTAGCTGAGGAAGTACACGCATTAGGCAGCCCACCATCTATCCTATAAGCTATCACTTAAGTCTAGTATTAAGATTAGTATCAGTTAGTCCAAGCGACTAGGGCTGAACTACATTTAAGATATTTAAGGGAACCTGACCATAGTAGTCTTGCTCTTTATACCTATAAATCAGTCAGTTTACACTGTGAAAGATTAAGACTACCTTGAGTGTTACTTGATCCCATTGCAACTACTTTGAGCCTTCTTACTCTAGTCTAAGAAGTATTGAGTATGATTAGTGTATACTAACATATCTACATTTGCTTAAGCTCTAGATATACAAGTGTACCCTGACCTGTAACAGAGTGGGAGAAGGAGTGGATCAAGGTTGCTGTTGTGCTCCTTGAAGACACCAGGCAGAAGTTCTACCAGCCAGCTGCAGACAGCACAGAGAAGGCATTGGGTGAACCATCAGACAACACATTGTTTCTTGGTGTTGCAGTATGTATTACTATTGTGTAGTACTGTACATAAGCTAACAATCTGTGTAGTCCTACATGGACTGGGTCCTCTTGTCAATTGATAGGGCTCAGCAGTTGGCAGAATCCCTGGTTGAAAACTTTGCTTATGGTAAGCATCATTACTCTTGGAATGTTAGCATAATACTCACACTGCAACTAGATGCACCAGTGTTCAACCTTGTTGATGGCAAATGCATACCATTCAACCCACTGGTCTGGTGGTATGGACAGTGCATGGTTGGGAACAAAAGGAATGGGCTGACTCAACTTGCACTTGATGTTCTGAGTGCTCCCAGTGAGTTCTTGTATTCTACATCCATCTGTGTGAGGTGCTGACTTAACATGAAGTGTTGAGTGTGGATGTGGAACATGTGTTTTTGTTTGCCAGCTCAATTGTGAGTAAGTGTCAACACAACCTTTCACTGCACACCATTCAAGCCACTGCCACACTGGGCTCCTACTCAAAAGCAGGCCTGGTGAAAACAGGCACTCTGAAGCTGCCACCATGTGGGAGGGAGAAGGCAAAGGAGGATGTGAAGATGGCTGCATAGGAAGATATGCTGGCACTGATGAATGTTGTTTACCTATATCTGAATGTACTTACAACTGTGACAAATGATCAGTGTTCCTGTGCACATGTTAATCTATTTGCTATCCCATGTGTCCCTTGTTTATACAAACAAAGTTATATTGTTAGACCAATCTACTCAATACAGGCCGTCAAGTCCACCACTTGCCGCTGCCAGAGCACAGGAGCTCAGCCAAAAATTGCAGGAACTCTGCCAGAATCTGCAGGAAAAGGTCAGTGGGAATGCCAAATTCCTGCAGACATGCTGGGCAGGAGTTGATATGACAAGGGTGGTTCTGGCACTGGCTCCTGTGCCTGTGTTGCTGAAAATCACTGAAAAAAACTCTGGCAAGTGCTGAGTTTCTGGCATGCTGGAGTTCTGCATCACATGCCTAACTGAAACCATTGTTTATACAGTTCAGACTGTAGCACAAGCAGATATCAATACATGGCATTGAAGACTTGGTCATATAAACTATGAGTACATGCTGGACATGGTGTGGAACAACCACATTAAGGGCATGGATATTGTTGGAAGTTGAAAGGTGCCAAGTGCCATCTGCAATGCATGCATGAAGGGTAGACAGACTTGGACCCTGTTCCTGAAGGAAACAGCTCACCACTTGACAAAAATCCTTGAACTCCTACACTCCAACCTCCACAGAAAGGTGTCAACACAGGCATTTGGCAGCTACCAATACTTTAGTGTGATCATTGTTGATTACTTGCAAAAAATCTGGGTTCACCTCTTAAAGGCAAAATCCAATTACAAGATGTGCTTTAAGGAGCTACAAGCATCAGTTGAATAGTCCACAGGCAAGCAGATCAAGGCTCTATGTACCATTGGAGGAGGCAAATACAGCTTGAACACATTTGAGGAATATTTCCATAAGCATGGGATTGCTTGCCAGAAGACCAAGGCACACTTGTTGCAGAGCAACAGCATTGCCAAACGTGCTATTAGGACCTTAAACAATTGTCAGCATTTGATGCATGAAGACGCAGCCCTAAGCAAAGCTTACTGGGGATATGCAATCCTCCATGCTGCCAACATCTGGAATATGAAAACTAAAAAGGCACTAGGCAGTTGCATGCCTGACAAGGTGTTTACAGGTACAAAACCTGATGTTTCCCAACTTTGTATATTCAGCTGCAAGGCCTGGGTGCATGTGCCTGATGAAAAATGTCAGAAACTTGATGTGCAATCTGTCACAAACTGACACGCATATATTCACTCTATAATATTTCCTCAATTTATTACATTTTATGAGATCATCTTCAAAACATACTTGCCTTTTATGGTATATCTGTGTCATGTGATTCAGGGGATGTTCCAGACCAATAACCAAGATGTATTTCAACTCCAATGTGAAATTCCACAGTTCCACAGTTGCTTCTACTGCTTCTATCTCTTATCAGTTGTGACTCACTGTATGGACTTGTTTGTTATGATGTGGCTTGTACTATGTATATAAACCAGGTCAAGTTTGCAGAGGACTCCTCAAGAACTTGACCTCTTGTCAAATACAAGTTCTTTCTTTTCTTACTATTTTTCTCATTGCCTGACTTGTCATCATTGACACAATCACTCAAATGCACATACCTTGGGTATGCACCCAACCACAAGGCCCACATCCTTGTCCACCATCCTACCTGCTGATTTATCACTTTGCACAATGTTGTTTTCAATGAGGGCAGCAGATCATGCCAGCAGGTTACAATTGAGGATATCTTGATTGCCCAGAAGCTGAGCAAGCCTAACTCTAAGTCAGAGCCTGTGCCAGAGGCTAAATCTGAGCCTAAGCCAGACCAGGGCAACAATAGCAATGAGGAAAAGGCTATGGAAGCAGCAGGAGAAAGTAAGAACAAGCAAAACAAGCCTGGAGCCAAAAGGTTGCAGGAGTGCAACCAAGTTACTCACCAGGAGCCCATGCCACCCACACAGACTGGCTGTCCCACTTGCACATGCTGTGCACCAATTCAATGCAACAATGAGCAATTTTTCATGATGTTGTATCAAGGCCAATCCACAAGGTTGAGAACCAAGGCCCAGAGCACTGATTCAGTGGGCGCTACAAGCACAAAATCATGTGCAGGAGACCTGCCAGCTTCATTGGACACTGCTGTGAGTGAAAATGAAGAGGAACAAGCTAGAACCAAGTCAGCATTTACAGCTATCATTGAAGAACAGCTGCCAGCAACTTACAATGAAGCCATGGGTTGTGAGGACACTCCATGCTGGCTAGAGGCAATGCTTGAGGAACTCCAGTCCATCAACAAGTTTGCTGTATGGTTGGATGTTGATCTGCCTGCCTGGGCAAATATAGTGGGTTGCTGTTGGGTGTACACATCAAGTGCAACGCAAGTGGTGTTGTTACACACTACAAGGCCCAGCTTGTTGCCAAAGGCTACTCTCAGCCTGAAGGAATTGACTTCAACAAAGTGTACTCACCTGTAGCTTGTTTGACTGCCTTTTGAGTTCTACTTGCAATTGTTGCAGCAAAGGATTACAAGCTCAATCAGCTCAATGTCAAGACAGCATTTCTACATAGCCTGCTGAAAGAAAAAATATTCATGAGCCAACCTGAGGGATTCAGCACAGGAGATGGAAAGGTGAAACTCTTACACAAGGTGTTATACAGTCTCAAACAAGGCTCAAGCACATTCTACAACAAAGTGAACAACACTCCAAAATATATTGGTTTCAACCCATGCAAGACTGACCCAGCCATGTTCACCTATTGTTGCAATGGCCAGGAGGTGATCCTCCTAGTGCACATCAACAATTTCCTGCTTGCCAGCAGTTCCAAATTGTTTCTGGACAAAATCAAAACCAAGTTGAAGTCAGTTTTTGATATTTTGGACCTTGGACCCACTCACCTATTTGTTGGCATTGAAATTGTTCAAAATTGTGCTGCAAAAATGATGACAATCCACCAGGCACACTATGTGTGCAATATTCTCAGTTGTTTTGGCATATCAGACTGTAAACCTGTTGACACCCTGATGAGCAAAGGTCTGCACCTCAAGAAACTCAACTCACCTGAAATGAACCACATGCTCTACCAGAGCAGCATTGGCTTGCTAATGTATGCTATGATTGCAACACACCCCAACATCTTGTTCCTGACTGGCCTCCTTGCTCAGCATAGCAATGCACCAGGGAACAAGCACTGGCTGGTGTTCAAGCAAGTGTTAAGGTATCTGAAGGGTACTGTTGAACTCAGAATCACTTACAACAGATCAAAGCCACTCCTTCCAACTGGATTTGTTGACTTGGACTTTGCAGGAGACAGAAACACAAGCCAGTCAACAACTGGTTGGACATTTGTAATGACTGGTGGAAGTATCCCATGGGCATTGCATAAACAACTGACAATTTCCCTTTTGAGCACTGAAGCCAAGCAAGTTGCCTCATCTAATGCTACACACAAGGCTGTTTGGCTTTGTATGCATCTTGATGAACTAGGGTGTTATCCTGATGATCCTACACCACTTGTCCAACACACCAACAACCAGTGAATATCACATTGACTAAATCATGTGGTCACCACTTGCACACCAAGCACATCTGCGTGCATCCCCACTTCATGTGTGAAATGGTTGAACATGGCAAAATCAACCTCCAATACCTCTCTACAGAGGATCAAGTTGCTGATGTCCTCACAAAGGCACTTGGTAAAATCAAATTTTCCTGTTTCATTTCTCAGATGGGCATGTCTTCACACTAGTGGGCATGTTGGACTTCAGTGTTATGAGCATGTAATGTAGTCATGTGACTTTGTTTATGTTTGTGTGACTGTTGTTCAACAACCCTCAGTTTTTGTTCACATTTGTGTCCGGAGCTGAGGTATGTTAATCATTTTAGTTAGTTTCATATTGTCATGAACTGACATGCATATATCCATACTACAATATTTTCTTGATTTATTACATTTTATGAGATCCTTTCAAAAACATACTTGCCTTTTATGGTATATCTGTGTCATGTGATTCAGGGGATGTTCTGCACCAATAACCAAGGTGTATTTCAACTTTGATGTGAAATTCTGCAGTTCCGCAGTTGCTTCTATTGCTTCTATCTCTTATCAGTTGTGACTCACTGTACAGACTTGTTTGTTATGATGTGGCTCATATCATGTATATAAACCAGGTCAAGTTCACAGAGGACTCCTCAAGAACTTGACCTCTTGTCAAATACAAGTTCTTTCTTTTCTTACTATTTTTCTGATTGCCTGACTTGTCATTGTTGACATCAGGTCAAGTTCTTGACAATCATAAGCCTCAGTGTTGTCTGGGATATGTTTGGAATGCCATTGGCCTCATCTTGAGATAACTCCCTGTTGCCTTCCCCAATCCCACTCCACCTATCCACAGCCACAAGACATTGTTGCCCTATATGTGCCTCTGTGAAACCTTGCACACCTATATCAGTTGAAGCACTATCAGTCTTCACAGACGTGGCTGCTCACTGACCAAGGGTTGGGTCCCTCACATGTCATAACAAGCTTTGGTTCTCTAATCTCTTTTGTCAACAAGAGGTGGGGTTGCTCATTGCCCTCAAGTAGTTGAGCAAAGGAGGTCACCTTCCTATTCCAATAGACTTGGGAAAGGGTCTATTTTTCTTGTTCTACCTTGCTTGAGTACGTCTCTGACAGAACACATGGCCCTCAGTGGCACAAACCTTTACAGAAGACCAGTGCTGCCATCTGTGTGGGTGGTTTGGACATCTATCCATCCACTGCTTCACCCTCAACTTGGTTGAAGACATCCTCAAACAGGCTGGGCACATTGATTTTAACTGCATAATAATCATCAAAGTCCACCCCCAGAAGGTCAGACAAGCCCAACAAGCCTTTGTTACTGAACCAGGTGCCCCTGAGTGCAAAATTTGCCATCAGGCAAATGGAGCCACCTTCCTTGCACACTGCCCTTATTGTCCTAAGAAGGACAAATTCCTATACTACTACACCATCCCCTGCAACCAGCTATAAGCTGGAAAACCTCAGCCAACAACTCTTTTGTCACCTGTTAAACACCATTGAAAACTTCCAAGACAGGTATTGCTATTACTGGAATAAGTACAAAGAAACTGGTGAAAAACTTCACAAACCTGAGGCCTGTTGTGCATACCTAACTGAGTGGTTGCATGAACATCAGGAGGACTATTTATCCCTCCTCTATGAACATCTTGGGTTAGAAGCACTAGTCCAAGAAACCACTGCACCACATGAGTACACCTTCCCCATCTTCTCAATGCCATCAGACCTTCCTCACCCCACCTTTCTAAGTGGCACTGGCTTGCCAATTCAGGAAGAAGCACCCCTTCCAACAGCCCAAGTCTATTCTCCCTGAGGAAGCCCTCCTTCAGGATCAAATTAAACTGAAAAGGGCAGTATTTCTGTATTGTTGCGAGGATACAAAGAGTTGGGACTTGGACAATACATGGCTGCGATTTGGAGGGATTGAGAAATTTGAAATTTATAGACTTGTGCAGGGAACAGAAATCCTCTATTACCAAAATAACTCCCAATTCCCTGTACTTCCTTACTGTCTTTGCCACTCTTAAAATCTGCTTGAGTTTCTTCTGAAATGGTGTCACCAACCCCTGCCCCTGCTTGGGCAAATATGTCTGATGGAGACAAGGTCATTTATATGCTTCAGTCAATGGACAAACTGCAAGAACAAACCAACAATCTCCAAAATGACATTGGAGATGTTGAACATAATTATAAAACCTACACAGATTCACTTGAAGCAAAACGTACCTCAAATCAGGCAAAGATAGATGCTGATGTGGCCAGCCCAGCCACAAATGTCAACAACCTAGTTGGGATGTTAGCAATCCTCCAAACCACCATCACACGCATTGAAGTGCAAATCAATACCTCCTCAGGTGGTACCAGCACTGTGCATGTACAACCTTCCTCAAACATGACTCAGCCACAACCAGCTGCCACCACCCCCTCCAGTGGATCAACAGCAAAAGTTAAGATGGCCACTCCCCAAAAATTTGATGGCACAAAGCATGAAGACGCCATCTCATTCAGGATTGCATGTGTGTGCAATACAAATATGGGTGGGCACTCTGCTGACCAGGTGGTCGCCTTTATTACATCCTACCTTGAAGGGTTGGCTGCCAAATGGGTTAACTCATATGAGGAATTCAAAATACTAAACCCCAGAACCATGATCCCATGGCTTCATGATGCCAACCTGTTTTGGCAGGAATTCACTACCTGCTATGGGGACTTGAACTGCACTTAAAATAACTGTGATAAATGGCAGAAACTGAAACAATCCAAGATGGTTCAGGATTATCTCACCCTGTTCAACTTATACTCAATGGGGCTCAACTACAATGATGCAGCCATGCAAGACCAATTCTATGATGGTCTATCATTGGATGTAACAGACAGCGTGGTGGCCCAAAATTATGACCCCCACACCAAAACTTTCACCCAGCTCACCCAGTGGGCCCTGGAAATTGACTGCCACCTCATCTCATTTGGTAGCAAAAGGATGTCCCATGGAGGCAACAAGTCTAGCAGCAACAATGCCTCATCCAGTAAAGTGCCAACAGCCTCCCAAAGTAGCCCCCCAAAGGAAAAATTCAAGAGTGGAGAGCAAATATACAAAATCAAGGATGGCAGGGTGGTAAAGGGCCAAATTGTGGCCATTGGGCCCAATGCCAGGGATTTCACAGTCCCCACTGTCCAGTACAATGGTAGCAACTCCAATGTCCAAGAATCCTTCAAGGACATAAAGAAGGACAATCACCCACCAGTGGCCCCCAAGGCAAAGGATCCAGATGCAATGGACCTGGATAGTGCAGGAAAAGGGAAAGGGACAAATACCTGCTACAACTGTGGAGGACAGGGTCATATCACTGCCAAGTGCCCCTCAGCCAAGATGACAGGATATGAGGCAGTTGTAGAGGATGTAGAAACAACCAACAACAAGTTGGTAATAGAATGAGCTCAAACTGTGCCAGGGGGGTGGTCTTGGGCACTATGTTACAAAAAGCACAGAATGAAAATAAAAATATGGAAATGGAATGTATGGTGTTAGGAAACCAATCACAACTTCAGTTTTTCTTTCATGCATTTCCTCTGCACATAACCCCTGAACATAAGTATGCATATAATATGAAAAAGTTCAACAGATGGGCCATGATTGATTCAGGGGCCACATCAGTATTTATCATGAAGACCTTGTTAAACAATATTGTATCCCTACTGTCTCCCTAAAAACACCAAAAAAACTACAAGTAATCAATGGAAGGGAGATTGACTCTGGGTCTGTGACCCACTACTGCACCTTCAAGTTGTGCATCCAGGAGCACCAAGAAATCCTCAGTGCTTATGTTGTGAACATTGGCAAGAATGATCTAGTCCTGGGCATGTCATGGCTCAAATTCCATAATCCTGACATTGATTGGGATGGAAAGGACATGAAGTTCAACTCACCAATATGCTTAAAGCACTGCATCACAAAACCCTTACACATGCAAGCAAACAAACCCAAGGAGCTCCAGCTGGACTCCTTAGACCCACTCCCAGCAAAATATAAAGAGTTCCAGAAAATATTTGCCAAAGAAGACAATGTCCAGCCATTACCACCTCATAGGAAGTGGGACATGGAAATAGATCTAAAACTGGATGCCAAGCCAAGGCATGGCCCCATATATAGTGTGGGTGTCAAGGAAGATGCAGAATTGCGCAAGACCTTGGATTGCCAACTGAAAGCAGGGCATATCAGACCCTCAAGGTCACCAATGGCATCCCCAGTCATATTTGTCAAAAAGAAAAATGGAAAGCTGTGCATGTGCATTGACTACCAGCAGCTAAATGAAATGACTGTCTCCAATGTGTACCCACTCCCACACATCAATGATATTGTGGAAACCCTGTGCAGGGCAAAAATATTCACCAAGTTCAACTTAAAATGGGGTTTCAATCTTATATGAATCCAGGAAGGAGACAAATGGAAGGCTGCTTTCAAAACCAAGTACAGGCTGTATGAGCCTCTAGTCATGCAATTTGGCCAGAAGAATGCACCAGGGACCTTTATGGCTATGATTCAAGAAGAATTCCAAGCCATTGAGGGCATCTATGTTGTAATTTATATGGACAACATATTGGTGTTCTCCAAAAACCAAGAAGAACATGACAAACACATCAAAGAAGTCCTGTGTTGTCTTCAAAAGGCTGGTCTATACTGTGCCCTAGAGAAATGCATTTTTGATGTCACTGAAGTTGACTACCTGGGAATAGTAGTGACTCCCCAGGGAATTAAAGTAGACCCAGCCAAGGTTGAAAAAGCTGTTGAATGGCCAACCACTACCAACCCAACTGAAGTCCTGGAAGGGCTGGGGTTTGCAAATAGGCTAAGGCACTTCATAAAGGACTTTTCAAAAATTACAAAATGTCTTTATGAACTTGTCAAGAAGGATGCAAAGTGGGAATGGACAGAAGAAAGGGATTGGGCATGGAACCTGCTGAAGCAGAAATTAAAGGAAGCCCCCCTCTTAATTCAGCCAGAACCCAGCAAACTGTTTATTCTGGAAACAGACACCTCAGGCTATGCCACAGGTGCTGTATTACTGCAATATGGAGAAGATGGAATGCTTCACCCAATCTCCTACTATTCCAAGGCAATGGCCCCAGCAGAAAGAAATTATGATATTTACAACAACAAGGAAATGCTAGCAATTATAAAAGCCCTTAAACACTGGCATCACTTACTAGAGGGGGCCAAACACCCAGTAAACATTGTTTGTGATCACAAAAATCTGGAATATTGGAAGACAAATCAGCCACTGAATGGCTGAGTCACACAATGGCATGAGTTCCTGTCCAGGTTTGAATTCAAGATTCTGTACATTGAAGGGGCAAAGAATGGCCAGGCAGACATACTCTCTAGGCTGTCAAGGCACATCCCTAATGAGGGGAGTGAGAGCCAAGCTCTGCCTGTGCAAAACCAATTTTTGGAACTAAAATCACTGTGGCTACAAGCAATCACACTGGACCATGACCTGGAACAACTCATTAGGGATGCTATCCCAGGGGACAAGCACCTGTCAAAAGTGCTAAAAGCCCTAGATGACAATGAGAAGGTCAAAAATTGGGAATGGGACAAAGCCTTTCTATGATACAAGGGCTGAATCTATTTCCCAAATAACAAAGAACTTTGCAAGTCAAACATTGAAAGTCATCATGATAACCTAGCAGCAGGACACCCAGGACAGTTCAGAACATATGAATTGTTAAACTGTAAATATACATGGCCATCAATGAAGAAATCAGTCAACAAATATGTCACACATTGTGAATCTTGTATTAGGAACAAGCACAGCAACCAGGTTCCCCCAGGGCTCCTAAACCCAATACCAGCACTGGAAAAACCTTGGGAGGAAATCACCTATGACCTGATTACTGGACTACCCCTGTCAGAAGGGTTTGATGCCATATTTACAGTAGTCGACTGACTGACAAAAATGGTCCACTTTATTCCATGTCAATCAGAGGTCAATGCCATGGATTGCACAAACCTGTTCCTAACTTATGTATGGAAACTTCACAGGCTACCATGGAAAACCATTTCAGACTGTGGCCCCAACTTTGCATCCAAATTCCTAAGGCACCTGTATAAATGGCTAGATATAAAACCTTCCTACTCCACAGCATATCACCCCCAAACAGATGGCCAGTCCAAAAGGGCTAACCAAGTAGTAGAAGGGTACCTGAGACACTATGTATCAGATCAACAGGACGACTGGGTCTCACTCTTACCCTTGGCTGAATTTGCCTACAACCATGGTGTCAATGCCTCAACTGGCAAATCACCATTCTTCACAAACTATGGTTTCCATCCAAGGCTGGCAGTTGGGGACAAGGAGGAACAAGAACTTCCCATAGCAGACAGTCATGCAGAATGGCTCCAAAAGGGCCATGATGAACTTAAGGCCACTCTGGAATTGTCAAACCAGAGGATCAAAGAATACTATGATTGGAAGCATTGGACCCCAGAAGCCATCAAGGTGGGAGACAAAGTCTGGCTTGACACCAAGAACATACACACACAACAGGCCTCCAGGAAACTAGCCCACAGGAGAGTTGGACCATTCAAGGTGGCAGCACAACACAGCACCCACACCTTCAAACTGGACTTGCCAATAACCATGAAAATACATCCAGTATTTCATGTTTCACTCCTAACCAAACATAAAGATGATCCCAATGGATGTCAGGTTCCCCCACCACCTGTGGTTACTCCAGAAGGGGAAGAAGAATTCAAAGTAGAACAGATCATAAAGTCATGATACAACAAAAGGTCTAACATCTTTGAATACTATGTCAAATGGCTCAGCTATGACAAGCAACAATGGTTAACTTACAATGACCTGGTGAATGCACCAGAACTCATTGCTGACTACGTCAAGTCACATCCAAAGGCACCCCATGACCCCCATGCCTTGAAGGGGGGAAGTGTCATGAACTGACATGCATATATCCACTCTACAATATTTTCTTGATTTATTACATTTTATGAGATCCTTTCAAAAACATACTTGCCTTTTATGGTATATCTGTGTCATGTGATTCAGGGGATGTTCTGCACCAATAACCAAGGTGTATTTCAACTTTGATATGAAATTCTGCAGTTCTGCAGTTGCTTCTATTGCTTCTATCTCTTATTGGTTGTGACTCACTGTACAGACTTGTTTGTTATGATGTGGCTCATATCATGTATATAAACCAGGTCAAGTTCACAGAGGACTCCTCAAGAACTTGACCTCTTGTCAAATACAAGTTCTTTCTTTTCTTACTATTTTTCTCATCACCTGACTTGTTGTTGTCAACACATATCACTCATATTCCTGTAGTATATATATCTATCTACAGGTTAGAATACAGTTCTTGTTCACATTTGTGTCTGGAGCTGAGTGTATCTATCTATCTACAGCTCCCCCAAAAACGTCCCTGCCAAAATATCTAACTGCCTTGTAAAGTACACGTCAACCAAGGTCATCCACCTGCCCTCAGGGTGGTGATCAAGGGTTTTGTTGTGGGTCATTCAGGCAGAAAAACACCTGTAGCTCCCAAACTGTGCCAAATTTTGGAATAAAAAAATGAACATTTTGTAGAGAATGTATGATAGAACAAGATAAATGCATAAGTTTTAATGTATCTTACATGTGCACAGGCAAGATTCCAGTATACAGCCCAAAACTGGTGACAGTCAGTTGACACTCGGCAACAGCACCAACTAGCAATGGGTGTCAGGGGTCCTTGGGTTGCAATAGGGCAGTCCAGCATGATCATCAGCCAACAGAATTGTTGGACACAGCATTGCCTGAGGCGCCACAGTAAGAACTCTGATACACACCGCATACATCCAACTAAACTTCCATATCTCTACATACTTGACCTCTATCTCTCCCCCTTTTGCCAGTACACTCCCCTGTGACTTGCAGTCCACATGGACTAGTGGGTTCTATGCTTGGAAGCAATGCTTGTTCTGAGCATATATAGGGACAGTGCTTAGATTTTGCTGTTTTATTGTTTTCATCCCCTTCAGCTTCAGTTGTTTACGCGTTCACACATATACTCAAGTTAGTGTGTAGATTTATTTGAATCCATTTGTTTGATTGTTTGTTCAAGATGCTGTGCAGCAAGAATGCCACTGTCTGACATTTACAAAACTTTTCATCAAGAGGAGTGAGTTGCATTACATACTTACTGATTTGGGACCATGCTAATCACCAATTAGGGAGCACGCCAGAGAGCGGAGCAGGCAGATTTGGATGTGACAAGCCATGAACCAGTCGATCCAGACAGCAACAATACATTACATCATGAGGAGCCCACCACATATACCCATATACCACCATCTGATACCCTTGAAAGTCCTGAAAAACTTGCAGAAAACCTGAACAACCTCACGCTTGAGGCTCAGCTGGGGGATGATATTGTGTTAGAGGACCCACCTGACAATGACAACAAAGACTCCCTAGATGCTTGGAATCCCTTAAGCCTTGCAGAACCTGAGGGGGACAAGGCGCAGGACCTACACCTCTCCAATACCAAAGCACCTGAGGACGATACAGATGAACCCAGTAAGCATGCATTATGAGAAGTACAAACTTTAAATCAACTCACTATTCTGGAGGTGATCTGATGAAATGGAGGTGAATTCCTCAAGACAAGGCTAAGGCGATGTCCAACAAACTAAATAAATTCATTAAGACATCCTTCCACAGGCATGGAAGGATGTGTGTATCGAGCCTTGGCGAAGTGGTACTCACCTGGGTGTGGTTCATGGTTGGGACTTTGAATTTAATTGTGGGGATGGATATGACCCTGACCAACGCATCTTTGACAGTGGCAGTGGTGTTTGGTTGGGGGGAATGGGTGGCGCAACAAGTTTGCAAGTGGATTAGGGAGTACCAAAAAGATGGTAATTTGCCAACAAATGTATATGGCACTTGGAATGAGTCAGTTATGGAGGATGAGGACCTTTCAGCTGCAATACAGGATTGGTTGAGAGATAAAGGGAAATATGTACAGGCCTGTGACATTATCGACTTCTTTGGAGCTGCCGCAGCAGAACAATATTCTCGGCTTATTGATTGGGCACCATCTCTCTGTACGGCCCAGCAATGGATGCATAGGATGGGTTATAGCTGGACAAAAGAGCATTGCAGTCAGTTTACAGATGGGCACAAGCAAGATGATGTGAGACATTACCAGGAGCATGTTTATATCCCCAAGTGGACTAGGCTTGAGCAGCAAATGCAAAGTTGGGATGCCAATGGAAAGGAAATACCTCTGGAGCTTGAAGAGGGGGACTGACTTGTTGTTGTATGGTTCCATGATGAGTCAACGTTCTATGTGCATGATCAGCAAACTATGTGATGGGTCCATGAAGGCTAAACAGCTGGGATTTACAAGAAGGGGGAGGGTGTATCATTGATGGTTGCAGACTTTGTATCTGCCAACTATGGCTGGCTTCAATCAAAGCCAGAGTCTCCTGGTGCTGCAGAAGGAGAAATCTTGAAGTAAATATTTTATATTCAATTTGAACTCATTATCTGACATACTTTAGTAGTGCACAAGTTATATTTCGTGCAGGGAAACAGTGCAACGGCTGGTTTGGGACAGCTCATGTTGTACAACAACTGTCGCACGCAATGGCAATTGTCAAGAAGCAGTACCTGAACAAAGACCATGTCTTTGTCTTTGACAATGCAACAATCCATACCAAGCTGCCTGAAAACTCACCCAACGTCAGTAAGATGACACTTGGTCCATCCCAAAAGGTGGGAGGAGAAGAGATAGGGCCATCAGGCAAGAAAATCAAAATCAACTTTGCACCTGCAATCCTGCCTGACAGAACAACTCAACAACTGTATCACCCCTCAGACCACCTGATTGAAAAGCTTCGAGGCGCCTTTAAAGGTATAGCAACAATTCTAGAGGAGCAGAACATCCCCAATGCTTGAAAACTCAAGCTTGTATGTGTGGCAATGGACGATAACAAGCAAGGGTGTCTGCCTGGCTTGACAAACTGCTGCGCTTGCTGTATGATGATGAACCAGCCCAATATCCTTGCCCAAAAATTGATTGCTCAAACTCTAGCCAAAGCTGAAGGGTTTCTGGTTCTATATCTTCCAAAATACCACTGCAAACTGAACCTGATTGAACAATGCTGGGGCGCTGCAAAACATGTGTATCAAGACTTGCCCTTCTCAAGCTCAGAGACCAACCTCAAGTGAAACATGCTAAATGCACTGGACCTGGTAAAGTTAGAATCAATTAGACGGTATGTACATTTATCGCTATTTGGTATTCATATCTAAATATGCCCAAGGTTTGCTGCATGCTCCCAGCAGTTTGTTCATGCATATCTTGCAGGCCTCTTGGGCAGTCAGGCTGCCTGGGCTATGAAGAAATTTCATGGCCACCAAATCATCCCACTAGCATTGTTGCAGGAAATGGATGAATTCAATGGAGTCTTGGTCGGTTGCCCAACGCAAACTTAGCTGTTTTGGTTGTGGCATACATGCCCGATTTGGGAGCCAACCTAATCTGGGACCCCAAACACCTGTTGCTGGTCAGTGCTGTTGCCAAGTGTCAACCAACTGTCACCAGTTTTGGGCCGTATACTGGAATCTTGCCTGCGCACATGTAAGATACAATAAAACTTATGCATTTATCTTGTTCTATCATACATTCTCTACAAAATGTTCATTTTTTTATTCCAAAATTTGGTGCCGTTTGGGAGCTACAGGTGTTTTTCTGCCTGAACAACCCACAACAAAACCCTTGATCACTGCCCTGAGGGCAGGTGGATGACCTTGGTTGATGCATACTTTATATGCATGAGTCACCAGCTTCCTCACTCACAACAGCCTATGCAATGTGTGCTCAGGCAGAAGGGAGGTACTCCTGTAGCACCTGTGCCCTTTCATAGTTGCTGTGTGTTTCATGCCTCAATCTGCAACACTCATATCACCCCTATCATATTGTACAAGAGTGGAATGGCTCCTCATTCAGGCCAACATCCCTTGATACTCTGGGTTATGTTCTTCAACTTGGTCACAAAGCTGGCCCATGCAGGAATAAGAATTGTAGCACTGGTGTGTATTGGTCCCCACCTATCTTTATGCTTACTGAATGTCATCTTTCAACTGGCAGCAAGTTCAACACACACACTGTCAATAGGCCACACCAATGGCTTCCACAAATTGAAAGTCTGCTATTGCACTGGCTTGAGCTCTCCTGACCAGTCAGCGCAGTTACTGGATGCAAAAATCTATCCCTGCTCTGAGTCTACACCAAAAACTGGCTTTACATTCAGTCTTTTGGACCATTTCTCATTATTTGATGCCCAGGCTAAAATCTCTGGGTTCAAGTACTATCAGGTTCCAGTATGCTTGACCAATGTCTTCTTCCCAGACTCAGTTCCAGATCTCTATCAAGAACCTTTAAGTGCCTCTTGCCAATGGAATCACCTGCAGGATCAGAAACATTCTGGAGTTATGCCAAAGCAATCCTGGACCTCCCAAGCCCTGTTATTGTCTGTGCCTTCAAAACTAGGTGTTGGATGTCCAGCTTGTCCTCATCCTGCCCTCAACTTCACACCAGCCCAAGTGAAACCTGATGAGGAGTATGTGTCAAACATTGATAATTTTGTAAACCTTGCTGCTCACACCAATATAAGTAGCTGTTTGTCCCAATATTGGCTTATGATGGAAATTTTCATCAGGTCAGAAAGCCTAGCACAGTTGATTCAGGTGACCTATGTCTCAGTAATGGGCTGAAATTTTTTGTGGAGAGCAAGAGCTATCAGAACTATTGTGATGTCAATTCAGCAACCAATTCCAAGAGTACAATGGTGTGTGATTAGATCACCCACTTGGCATGCACTGACAATTGCTTACAGTTACCAAATTGCAATACAACAAAAGCAGTATCCCAACAGTTTGTTAGGTTCAAGGGGTTGGACATTACTGGGATTGGATCTATGGCATGTTGTCATGGTTTCTTCTGTCACTCTGGGACTGTTGATTATTATGGGGGTGAACAGTGCACTGGATTCCATATCTTCTGGCTCATCAACTTATATATCCATCAGGTACTTATTTACTGATTATGCCATAAACTCAGCTATAGGCAAGAAGCAAGAGTCAGGTATCAAGGAGACATTTCTTGTCTATGATATCTTCTGCTTTTGAAATATCCACCTTCAGGAAAGGCTTCAGAAATACAAAGGAAATCTCCCAGCTCAACTTCCAATAAATCTACATGGCACAGTAGGAAAATTCCACTTACTTGCACACTGTCATGAACTGACATGCATATATTCACTCTACAATATTTTCTCAATTTATTACATTTTATGAGATCATCTTCAAAACATACTTGCCTTTTATGGTATATCTGTGTCATGTGATTCAGGGGATGTTCCAGACCAATAACCAAGATGTATTTCAACTCCAATGTGAAATTCCACAGTTCTGCAGTTGCTTCTACTGCTTCTATCTCTTATCAGTTGTGACTCACTGTACAGACTTGTTTGTTATGATGTGGCTTGTACTATGTATATAAACCAGGTCAAGTTTGCAGAGGACTCCTCAAGAACTTGACCTCTTGTCAAATACAAGTTCTTTTCTTTCTTACTATTTTCCTTGTTGCCTGACTTGTCATTGTTGACACACACCAGGAGGATTGCTATGTGCAGTATTTGCTCAACAATAGGCTACATGCAGCTAGAGCTGATGGAGAAACTCTGGAAATACTCTGGTCACCTCTCAATGAGATTGCAGGCAGTGCTTGTGAAAAAGCACCAGGTGTAAGGAAGGATCAATTTGGAAGGCTCTCCTGACTCACTGGAGTCATTAGATCTTGATTGATGGTCCAGTAAGATTCTAATGATCTTTGGACCATTCCGGCATGAGGATCTGGTGGATTGCAACAGTCTTCAGGCAGCAGATACCACTGAAGATTAGCTATCAATAGGGCATAAGATCACTCTGATAGCATAAGCAGTTGCCAAGATATGAGTGGTGCAATGTTGTAATCAATATCTCCTGATAAGAGGAAATATCACAACCTCTATATCTTTCTGAGATCTTATCTTAAATACTTGATAAAATATGCATTGGAAAGCAGTAAATTTGTACTATTTAATGGGACAGAAAATACTCCAATTTGGAGTGCATACAAATTCAGGTATTTCACAAATTAATTACAGAGGCATTGCTTGAGGTTGGCAGAGCAGACTAAAATAATAGAAAATGTTAGTAATCCATAACAAGGCTGAGCCCATGGGTCTTCCCACTCTGCTGCATTTGCCCCTCATGTAAAAATCCCAAAATGTATGAGTGACCCAAGATCCATTTAATCATCTTGATTGCATGAGCAGCCACTTTGACCAACCCTGTATTGAGATCCAAAATATCACCAACAGCCAGATTAATCTACAGAATCAAATGGTCAAACTTGCATTGGATCATATGCTATTTTACATACTTGGTGCACCCAACAGTCAAATACCAGGATGTGAGGACATAAACAGTGCAAGCAAACCTGCATGGCACAGGAGTCACCCCTGGAATCTGAGACCCAGGCAATCACCCATGCTTGATGCTCACTTTCAGCTGCATCAATGTTGGCCATTACGGCATTCAAGTGATTCTCTGCTGTCTTGTGCTGCACAGTGAAGTCATGGAATTTGATTGTGTACATCTAATCATAAGTTAGCTTCAAGTAGGTAATTCAGGTAGATAAATCATGGCTACATACCTTGTACTCTACAGTTAACATTGAAGCCAGAGGACAACCACCACCAGCAAGCACAGCCACATAGGTCTCAACTGGGATCTATCTTGTCTAAACTGGGTTTTCCAACACATTTTTCCACTCTATTCTAACTAGCTTTATTACTGGATCTGGAACTATGTCGACAAGGAGCAGTGGCACAGCTTGAAAACTGCCAATCCCAGGGACTATGGCAACAAGGCGATCAAACACACCAGCAGGAACACAAGCTGCCAGCATATTGGCAATTTCTACCCCAGCATCCCCAGCAACCCCCTCTGCCCTGAACATGTTGACAGTCTCCCCTGCACCTGTAGAGTCACCCACTACAATGGTGCAGAGAGCAATGTTGACTAAAGATGCGATCAAGGAACTCTTGAGTTGCAGACTTGTTGAGGGCTCCACCCACCCTGCGTTTGAGAAGCTCATTGAGATCTTGCTCAACTTCACAGGAAAGGAGACAGCAGGGGAGCCAGACTTTGAGATGGTCTGGGAGGTACCAGTAGCAGTGGGCACTCTACTCAGAGACACACTAGGGAAAATTGTGTCAGAGGCTACAGCTGACGCCTCTATTCACAGGTTCACAAGCATCAGGGACAAGGCAAAAGAGGAAGCCCAGAAGGAGATCCTAGGAGAGTTGGAGGACAAGAAGAAGAGACTGGAAGAAATGAAGGAGATCATTGTTGTGACCCTCTGGAGGCTCCCTTGTGAAGCACTTAAGTAGTGGCTGCATTGACGGTTTGGTGCTATGCAGTATGTATTGAGTGTTCTAGTTACAGTGTTTGCTATGGTCTATGGTGGTTGACAAGATAAAGCAAGCTGAGGCGTCCAGTCTTGCTTTATCCTTCTTATATATACCTGTGGCTGCAGTGGCTGCAGATGTATTATCTAAGCACACTCCACAGTAGGTGTAGGTTATGTACAGTACTATGGGTTAGGTAATTGTTTGTCTTAAGTTTGTACAGCTCCAAATCTTATAGAGCCGCACAAGGTCCGAGGGGTAGGCACTGAGGTCACGTGATCCTGCCATAAGCGCCGAGATCACGTGACAACTCACTCCTTGCTCCAAGTAACAATGGAGAGAAATGCTGGAGCAAGTTCAGGGTAACCACCGTAAGTGCCAGCTAAGCGCCGAGGTCACGTGACCCTGTTTATGGCTTGTTCTGCTTAGGAAAAATGCCATAAATCTGTAAGAATATTTGGTTGTTTTGTTATGTCTGTTTGACAGGTCATAACAATCATGAGTGCAACAGAAGATGGGCTGACGCAAGAAAAACTAGAGCTGGCTGGAGAGAGGGGCCAACTAGTAGAAGAGAAGTGAAAGCTACAGCTTGAGAGGGCGTGCCTAGATGGAGCCTTGGATGGAATGAACAGGGCGGTGCAAAGGTTGGAGGAGGAGCAAGGAAAGTGGACTAAGTTGAGGGAAGAGTGCTCTCTTGCACCTGCAAAAGCCCCTTCAGTACCAGCAATGACAAACACTAACCAAGCTCAGCCTATGGGGTGCAGAGCAGAGCCGGAGGGCAAAGCTAGCTGGGACTCTGTGGAGACTGGGAACCAGGGGAGGACACAGGGTGGAGGAGGAAGCTATGCAGTGGCAGTAGAGAGGGGAGCAGTCTGGCCCCTGCCAGGCAAGACCCCCCTAGGAAGCTCTCTATTGGAGAAGCAGATTCAAGAAGGGGCAGAGAGACTGAGACGAGGCAAGGAGCATCAAGAAAGACAGTTGATGATTGACCTGGAGGTTGTCTTGGGTCAGAGGGGCTTGCAGAATGTCACTGAACAAGACCTACTTGAGCAGGCGCAGAAGGCAGTCAAGAGGATTCAAGAAATGGACCTGCTGAGAGGAAAACCCGAGACTGTCAAGTTCACCTCAGTGGCAAAACAAGTGAACAGAGGACTTCTCTACAAGTTGAATTCAGTGGAAGCTAGGAGATGGCTGGTGCACCCAGACATCTGCTACAGATTCACTGACAGTTTTGGTTGTTCAGTACAAATCCGAGAGCACAAATTCCCCATTCTAGTACAACACGTCCCAATCAGCCTTGATGTCATCAAGAAGGCAACAGTAGACAACCTTGAGGAGACCAACAAACTACTGAAAGGCTCAATACTCAGCTTAAGGTGGATTAGGGACCCCTCAAGGTGCAAACCAGAACAGTGCAATGCACACTTAATCATTCACTGCTCATCAAAGGAGACTGCAAACTGCTGGATAGAGAATCAGATGATGTTAGAAGGGAAAGATTGCTCCTTGGTGAAGTTGCTTTCCACCCTGTTAAGATGTTATAACTGCCAAATGCCAGGACACCAGGCAAGAGCATGCACCACTCCCCAGACTTGTGGCAATTGCAGAGCTGGCCATTGGACTGAGAGCTGCATGAACAGACATGATACCTATTGTGTGACCTGCAAGACCAAGGGACACCCAACCTGGTCAATGTCTTGCCTGGGTTATGCTACCAGGTGTGCCAACCTATCTGATTGAGTCCCAGATAACCACTACCGATTCTATGTTACTAGTCAACCATGGACTTGGGAACTTCTGGGCTCTGAGCAATTGAAACAACAATTTTGTCCCCCACACACCTGAAGGGAACCCCCTCCTGCACCTGCCACACCTTTGGGTCCCAGTGCAACAGAGCCAGGCATCCTGGCGGAACACCCTTGGCCAGACAACCTAGCACAGCCTACACCTGGAGGATCAGTCATCCCACCTTGGCAGGCAATGATAACTGAGTACACCAACACCCCAACTACCACCACCCAACCCTCGCTAGTAACTCCTGCCTCCAATAATGCCTAGACGACCCAACAAACCCAACACTAGAGAACTTGGAAAACTCAAAATCTGGCAGCACAACGTTAACACCTCCCCTCTTGTGCAACACAAATTAATGAAAGCAGCAAACCCAGACAGTTGGGATATACTAGCCATCCAGGAACCAGCAATTAACAACAAGAATGCTATCAGTATCACATCCAAATGGATTTCTGTCTACCCCACAAATCACCTTCAAGATGGTCAGCCCCAATCCAGATCACTACTGCTAGTCAACCAGAAACTATCGACAAACTGCTGGAAGGCTATTGCATTAGGGACAGCAGACCTCACGGCCATCAAACTTGAGACCTCAAGAGGAAAGACGCAAATCTACAACATCTATAACAACGGTGCTCACGACAAAACGATTGACCTCCTAGAAGCTCATCTAGCCAATACACCCAGGAACGTCAATGTGATCCTACTAGGTGACTTTAACAGACATCACCCATTCTGGGATGAGCTGAGAAACAAACACCTGTTCACAGATGCAAGACTAGAGGCGGCCGAGTGACTCTTGGAGATCATCACAAACAATGACCTTGTGATGACACTACCCGGTGGGATGCCCACCCATGAATTGTTCACTACTCACAACCTGTCTAGGTTAGACAACGTTTTTGTCTCAGCAAGAATTGAGGACAACGCCAATCTGTGCACAGCCATACAGGCACCAAGGATCTCTTCCACCAACCACTTTGCAATCCACACGGTCATCAACCTCACCTGTGAGTGGGCAAAAACAGAGACCAAGCGGAACTTCCTGAAAACAGACTGGGTTGAGTTCAGGAAAAAGCTTGAGACTTGGACTGAAACGCTACCTATAGGAAAGATTATGACGGTTAGGAGGTTTAACAAACGCCTCAAAGACCTGATGAAGGCAATCCAATCAACAATTGAAGAACTTGTACCTGTCACCAGGCAGAGCCTGCACACAAAGAGATGGTGGTCAACGGAACTCACATGGCTATGGAAGGAGAAAAACAAGCTGAGTAGATTGATCTGCTGCTACAACTATGAGGATGGACACCCCATTCACAACAAACACAAACAGGTTGAAAATGATTTCAGAAGTGCTGTGAAGGAGGCTCAGAGATCGTGCTGGAACAACTTCATCGATAACTCAGATGGAAGTGACCTATGGGCAGCCCACTGCTATCTGACAGGCATCAAGGGAGACGGAGGCGCAACTAGGATCCCCACCCTGACAGTAGACGAACCCAATGGAGAAAAACACAAATGCAAGATGAACAAGGAGAAAAAGGGGGCATTCTTTGGAAACTTCTTCCCCACTCCAGCTGAATGCGATGTCCTGGAAGACAACAACTACGTTGACAACATAGAACAGTTCAGAAGGGTCACAGGTGCGCAACTGGACTGTGTTATAGCTAAACTCCAGCTGCACAAAGCACTGGGCCCGGATGGAATCCCGAACTGTGTTTTCATCAATTGCGCAGACCTACTTGTCCCCTTGCTGATCCCACTCTACCGTGCAACATTCACCCTGAAGTACTACCTGCAAGCTTGGCAAGAATCCACCACAGTGGTTCTTCGAAAACCTGGGAAACCTGACTACTCCAAACCAAAAGCCTACAGACCTATCACACTCCTGAATGTCATCTCAAAGCTCCTCTCAGCATGCGTAGCAGAGGAACTGAACCAGATAGCTGAGAAATGGAACCTCCTACCAGAACACCACTTCAGGGGACGGCAGGGGTGCACAACCTCTGACTCAATGCACACCTTGGCCTTGTTCATCAAGAATGCCTGGCAAAACAGAGACATTGTGGCTAGTCTATTCCTAGATGTTTCTGGTGCTTTCCCAAATGCCAGCCCCACTATGCTGGCCCACAACCTACAAAAGAGTGGAATACCAGAAGACTATGTCACCTGGATGAGCGGAAACTAGCTGGCCGGACTACAGTGCTAAAATTTGACAACTACAAATCTGAGAAGCTAGAGATCAAGCATGGCATTGATCAAGGCTGCCCGCTATTGTGTATATTTTTGCTACGACCCGTAGGAGGGCTTGTACTAAAACCGACAGACACAGTAAGGGGGATGCAAAGGTATTTCGACCTGCGGAGCAGGCTCGAGATCCTTTGGTATATGTATTCACAGTAGCATACAATCGAAACCTAGTACATAAGCGAAAACCATACAAAAGAGGAAATACAACAAAGAAACGAGGCAGTCAGAATCTTGGCATTGCCCAATTGAGAAACAGGTCATATGGGCCATGGTATAAGTCCGGGGTAAGGCCGATTGGTGTGGCTCACGACACTATCCCCCCCTTAGGATCTCTTGGAGGATTTCGAGAGTCCTGAACGAGGCTCAGCAGAGCCTTTCTGTTTGGCCTGCCTCAATCGCTCCTTCTTGTAGTCTAGTACTGCATCCTTTGCTCCAGTAAGATCCTTCTCCCAAAGCCATTCATTTTCCTCAGGACCAAAGCCAACCCATTTGACAAGGTACTTCCACTTTCCACGCTCACGTTTGCCATCTATAATTTTCTCAACCTCCTGAATATTATCTTCACCAGTTGGTGTCTCAATGGCTGGAGGTGGGGGTGGTACACGTATGGGGTCAACTCGATAAGGAGAGAGTTTGCCAATATAGAAGACATTGTGGACCTTCATAGATGCAGGTAGTTCAAGGTGGTAGGCAGCAGGAGAAATTTGCTCAGTTATCTTGAATGGCCCTAATCGCTGATGGTCTAGCTTCTTGGATGGTTGCTGAGTATGAATGTTTTTTGCATCAAGCCAGACCTTGTCACCAATATTAAAGTTGGGCAGCACATTATTATTTCCAGCTTTCATGCGCTCCTTGGCCATGTGAAGTGAGCTGAGAACCTCTTCCTGCACTTGCACAAGTTGTTTGATATGTTCTTCTGCTGCAGGTACACTAGTAATCTCACCAGTGGGTGTAATGGATGGGTGTCGACCATACAAGGCAAAAAATGGGGAAGTGCCAGTTGCACTGTGTGCTGCATTGTTGTAGGAGAACTCTGCAGTAGACAACCACTTGACCCAATCATCCTGTTTGTGTGATACAAATGCCCTCAGGTAGTGCTCTATTGTCTGGTTGACCCTTTCAGTTTGGCCATCTGTCTCTGGGTGGAATGCAGATGATAAACTAGGTCGGATTCCAAGTCTCTGATATAGCGCCTTCAGGAAATGGCTCTTGAAAGTGGGACCACGATCAGAGACAGTCTGGTCAGGAGTACCATGTAACTTCCATACGTTATCCAGGAATAGCTGAGCTAGTTCAGAGGCACTCATAGACTCTCGACAAGGGATAAAATGACCAAACTTGGTGAATGAATCAATGACAACCAAGATACTGTCATATCCAGATGATTTTGGGAGTTTGACAATCATATCATAAGAGATAATTGAGAATGGGCAAGTGGGCACTTCCAGTGTTTGCAATGGCAGAGGTGCTTGTTTGGCAGGGCAGATACGCTGACAGGTATCACAGTGCTCAACATAGCGATTGACCCATGCCTTCATACCCGGCCAGTAGTAGCTCCTAGATACCAACTCAAGTGAATGTGCCTGTCCTGGGTGTCCAGATACTGGTGAGTCATGGAACAACAGCAGAAGCAGGTGTTTGATCTTCTCATCATCAGGTACTACTACCCTGTTTTGATAGTGCAGAAGGCCATTTTGGAGTACATAGTCCTTGAATTTTGCTCGCACTGTAGCTGGTGCCTTTTCTGGGGAATTTCCAAGGAAGTGAAGGATGACTCTAAAGAAACATCCTCAGGGGTGCTGACTCGTATCATAGCTCTGATCTCTTCTTCTGTAGGTGCCTCAATACTGGCTGCAACCACAAACTGTGATTCAGGAATCATGACTTGGGCAGTTTCTGGGATACGCGCATAGTCAGCTCTCCGTGATAGAGCATCTGGCTTCTCTGACTGTTTTCCAGGCCTGGTATGCAATGATAAAGTTATACGTTGCAAGGATTAGGTGCCAGCGAGCATGCTGACGATTGAAGTTGTGTGCAGTTTTCCAGTATTCTAAGTTTCTGTGATCAGTAAAAACTGTGACTGGATCCTTGGTTCCCTCCAGGTAAATGCGCCAATTCTCAAATGAACGAATGATGGCTAGGAGTTCTTTATCATGTGTATCATAGTTCCGCTCTGCTGGTGAGAAGCTCTCAGACATGAATGCAATAGGATGTAAACGGCCATCATCCTGATGCTGATTTAGTACAGCACCCATGGCCACACCTGACACATCAGTTTCAAGGAAAAAAGGCTTATCCAGATCTGCATGTGCAAGAACAGGGCAAGTAGAAATTGCATGCTTAAGTTCATCAAAGGCCAGTTGCTGCATAGTTCCCCAAGTCCATGGTGTACCCTTGACTGTCAAATCATGAAGTGAACGAGCTATTCGGCTAAATGACTTTATGAACCGTCTATAAAAATTGACAAATCCTAGAAATGACTGAACTTCCTTGACTGAGGTAGGAACAGGCCATTCCTTCACTGCTTTGACCTTTGCTTCATCCATTGAGATCCCATCTACCTGTCACGAACTGACACGCATATATCCACTCTATAATATTTTCTCGATTTACTACATTTTATGAGATCATCTTCAAAACATACTTGCCTTTTATGGTATATCTGTGTCATGTGACTCAGGGAATGTTCCGGACCGGTAACCAAGATGTATTTCAACTCCAATGTGAAATTCTGCAGTTCCGCAGTCGCTTCTACTGCTTCTATCTCTTATCTGTCGTGACTCACTGTACAGACTTGTTTGTTATGATGTGGCTCGTACTATGTATATAAACCAGGTCAAGTTCGCAGAGGACTCCTCAAGAACTTGACCTCTCGTCGAATACAAGTTCTTTTATTTCTCTTACTATTTTCCTCGTCGCCTGACTTGTCGTCGTCGACACTACCAATATAATTAGCCCTAGGTAGGGTACTGTGGTGACATTAAAGAAACACTTGGACACCTTGCAGAACAGCTGGTTGTCTTTTAATCGGTAGAGCACCTCTTTGACATTTTGGGTATGCTTGGATGGGTCTTTGGAGAAAATAAGAATGTCATCAAGATAGACAATCACAGAAATGTCTAGTAGGTCCCGAAGCAAATCATTCATGAAGTGTTGGAATGCAGCAGGAGTGTTGGTCAACCCAAAAGGCATTACTAGATACTCAAAGTGCCCAAACTTTGTATGGAATGCTGTCTTCCACTCATCCCCTTCACGAACCCTAACATTATTGTATCCCCAGCATAAATCTAGTTTGGTAAAAATCTTGGCACCTTGGAGTTTTGCAATAAGATCATCCTGTCTTGGGAGTGGGTACCGGTTCTTGACTGTTATATCATTTAGCTTACAGTAGTCCACCACTAAGCGCAATGAGCCATCAGATTTTTTAACAAACATAACAGGGGCACCAGCTGGGGATTTACTATGCCGGATTTTTCCCGTAGCCAAGCCCTCATCAATCATCTCCTTGAGGGCATCTGACTCTGCTGGAGTCATGCTATGAATTGGCCCAAATGGTGGGGTTTTGCCTTCCTCAAGGTCAATTGGGATGTCATATTCTCGATGGGGTGGAAGTTGTTTGAATTCTTCCTCTCCAAACACACTCAAGAACTCATGGTACTCAGTTGGGATTTGGTTTGCTAGGGGGGTGGGGAGGTCCTCATATGGCTCTTCCATAGCTGACTGAATGAGATCAGCACAGCAAGATGACTGACAGTAGGCACTCGGAAATGTAATTAAGAGCTTCTCCCAATCAATGTCTGGATTATGTCTCTGTAACCAATTGAGGCCAAGGACTGTCTCAAAAGTTCCAGTATTACAGACATAGAAGCGCTGAGTGTTTTCGTGCTCATTCAGTCGTACAGGGAGCTCTACTGCATGCCATATTTTGCCTAGAGGCTTGCCCTCTATGTTCAGGACACGCTTAGGCTTGTCTAATTGGATTAGAGGGAGTGCAAGGCGTCGAACTAAGTTGCCATTGATGAAACAGAGTGATGCTCCAGAGTCTACAAGTGCTTGAGTGGGTTTTTCTACTTTATTGACAGTCAGAGAGATTGGGACAATAAAATTCTTTTTTAATGACAAGGTACATATATCTATCGTCTCAGACTTCGATTTCCTTCGGGACTTTGCACACGTGGTTGTACAAGTCCCTAGTCTTTTCCCGACTCAGCTCCAGACTCTGAACTCTCAGAATCAGGCTCTACTGCAGCATTTCCTGATTCCTTCTTGATTTTGATCTCTGTCTTCGTCTCTTTAGCACTAGATAAACGCCAGCCTGTGCGGCAATCCTTGGCGTTGTGTCCTTTGCGCCCGCACTTGATGCATTCGCCTGCAGCTTTGCGCCGATCCTTCTCTGCCTGATCTACGTAGCTGGTAGAGTTTGTCAATGCAGGGGTTCGCGTCACCTTGGTGGCTGCTGTTGACGCTGTACGAGTTGCACTAGAAGCCCCCTTGGGGCGATTGCGATCCAAGTCGTTCTTGCGACGTGCGTTATCGATGCGAGTCGCAGCAGCAACGAGTTCGTTAAGGTCTTTTGGCTGTTCTGAAAGCATTGAGAGCTGCTCCTTAACCTTCCAGTGAAGTCCCCGCCTGAACTGCGCTCTATATGCGCTATCGTTCCAAGTAAGATCAGCCTTGAGCGTTTGGAACTCTGTCCAGTAGTCGGCAGTGGTGCCAGTTTGCTCTAGCTCTGTAATCTTTCGTTCTGCTGCACGCCCCGCGTCTGGATCGCCAAAAGCACTAAGAAACGCTGCTTCGAGGTCGCCCCATGAGTTCAGAGCAGTTGGCATTTCGCGACGTCGCCCCCTGCTAATGAGTGCCTCAAGAAGGGGCTGAGCCCAGTCGGCTGCTGCATCTTTGGTGTTCTGCAACAACCAGACCATTTCGGCGTTTTCGTCAGCAAATCGGTCTTGCATAAACGACAGGCAGACTGCCATGCGAGTCCACCACTGCTTCGCTGCTTTGCCTTTGGACTTCCCATCGTATGGATCAGGGATTGTGATCTTTGGGTTTCTGTATCCCTCTGGAGGAGCTGTTGTACCTCGGCGCACAGGCGTTGGCTCGCGTTTGGGCTGTTCTGGCATCTTCTCTTTTGGTTTGCTCGTCGCTAAGCCGCCGCTGGGCCCAAATGTTCTTTCCCCTAAGCCGAAATCATCGTCGTCATCGACGTTGCCAACTTTGTTAATGAGTGACTGTAGCTTATTATCCATGCTCTGGATCGTTGCTTGATCCTCTTCTCGTAGAGCTAATAGCTTTTCGACGAGGGTTTTGAGCCCTTGGATCTCAGCAATGACTGCTTCGACCGACATTTGCGACGGTTGCAACGGGTTTGGGTTGAGTACTGAGGGTTCGTTGACTGGGGAACGTGCTCTGGAGTGGGAGTGACTTCGGGTAACAACGGGCATGTAAGACGCTCGTACAGCGTCAGGCGGACTGTAGGTTTAATACCGGTAAGGCGTTCTATTAGGGTACGACGGGGCGCCAGAGCGACTAGGTACTAGATACAAAAGCGATGGAGGTGGCCTCGCACACGATCTCGGCGGGGCGTGGTGAACCCGGCGGAGGCGAGGGCTTGTCTTCGTGCGAGTGGCGCCCAAGCGCTCGTTCGACAAGGTCAAAAAAATGGAGGGACTATGGTACAACGCTGGCAACCCAAGTGGGTCTTCACGCAGCGAGGTGATGAATAACCGATACGAGGTCTGGTACTGTGGGTTGAGCGAGCCTCTCGGGATGACGTACCAATGGTACTCTCGGATAAGAAACACCGAGTCCTCTACGAGTTCAGCTGTACACTCGGGATTGAATCCCACGCCTCAGAGCACCAGAAGATAGGCTATAAGGCCACAGGCAAGTGCAATTGTCCGCAAGTGCGGCTCAGTCGAAAAACGCACTCGTGTGCGTCGTGGGAAGGTGGCGATAACGATTCGCCCTAGACCAGATACCTCGACGCTTGTGCGGAGGGTTTTCTCGGATACCAAAGGCTCAGTTAGCCTAGTAAGGTCGAAATACAGTGCTACGACCCGTAGGAGGGCTCGTACTAAAACCGACAGACACAGTAAGGGGGATGCAAAGGTATTTCGACCTGCGGAGCAGGCTCGAGATCCTTTGGTATATGTATTCACAGTAGCATACAATCGAAACCTAGTACATAAGCGAAAACCATACAAAAGAGGAAATACAACAAAGAAACGAGGCAGTCAGAATCTTGGCATTGCCCAATTGAGAAACAGGTCATATGGGCCATGGTATAAGTCCGGGGTAAGGCCGATTGGTGTGGCTCACGACAATTTTACATTTTCTACAACAGCAACCTAGTTCGAGTGGCTAAAGCACCAACAGGACGGAACAAGAGAGAGGAGTTGGCGGTGGGCTACATTGACGATGTCGCGCTACTTGCGAGAGCATCCACAATGGAGGAGGCGGAGGAGAAGTTGAAGGATATGATGAAAAGGGATGGAGGGGCTCTGAAGTGGGCGGAGACGCACACATCGGAGTTCGCTCTGGAGAAGACGGCGTTGGTGGGGTTTACGAAGAGCAAGGAGAAGAAGGTGGGGCCGCTGCGCGTAGGGGGGGTGCTTATTAAGCCAGTCAAGTCGCACCGTTTTCTTGGGGTGGTCTTCAACGAGGAGCTAAGATGGGGAGAGCAGAGGGCGGCGGTGCTGAAGACAGGGTCTAACTGGGTCAACCTCTTGAGGAGGGTGTCCAGGACGCGACATGGGCTGAAGCCAGAAGCCGCACAGCGACTACACCAAGCGGTATTCTTGCCAAAAGTGACATACGCAGCTGACATCTGGTGGGAACATGTTTGCAGGAACGAAATGGGGACACGAGACCTGGGAGCATCGGGCTTCACAAAGAAACTGCAATCAATCCAGCGCACGTCAGCACTCAACATCACAGGCGCACTACGTACCTCACCAACAGATGCCCTCGACGCACACGCTGGAATCCTACCAATAAAACTCGAGCTGCAAAGAGCCTGCCATCGGGCAGCAGTACGACTGGCCTCCGTCCCAAGGAGCCACCCACTCCGGCAGCTTGTAGATAGAGAAGGGAAACACCTACCAGCTGAGCACCGTTCCCCACTGCAGATGCTACTCGCGACCACTGAAGTAAATGTAGCAGAGTACGCACCAAAAGCCCAAAGTGGCGACCTCCAGAAGACGCTTGCAAAACTGCAAGTCACGATTGCGGAGTCGAGAGAGGAGGCCATTGACTTCGAGAAGACAACTACGGCAGATATCAAAATATTCACTGACGGGTCGATGAAGGACGGCGGCGTGGGAGCGGCGGCAGTTCTGGTTAGGGAAGGGGCTGAAGACCGTACACTCAAGGTGTACCTAGGGTCAGACAAGGAGCATGAGGTGTACGAAGCTGAGGTAGTGGGGTTGCAGCTGGGACTTCGCTTACTGGAAACGGAGAGATGGCCGATGGAGGATGTGATAATATTCATGGATAACCAGGCGGTGCTGCGCACGCTGATGGCGGGGAAGACAAAACAGCTCTCAAACATGTTCGCTGACTTAAATTCTATACTACACAGGGTATATAGGAGACACGGCCAAATACAAATCGAGGTGAGGTGGATACCGGGGCACGAGGGGGTGGACGGAAACGAGAAGGCGGACGAGGCGGCCAGGGAGGCAGAAGCGCACGGGAAGAACTCCCAGAGAACCTGAGGGAAAGGATACCGACAAACCCCACGGCAGCCAAGAGAGTATTTAGGGAGACCCTGCTCAGGAGATGGAAACAGGAGGTCGACGACACAAGGAAAGAAAAGCTACAAAACCTGGACCCGAGCTACCCGTCGTTGAAGTTCTTCAAGGAGGCCAAATCTCTCAGCCGACGCGAATTTGCGATTTTGGTGCAGCTTCGACTCGAGCACTTCCCAGTTGCAGTGTACCTGGAACGCTTCAAGAAGGTCGAATCCCCGATGTGCCCAGACTGTGGTATGAGTGAGCAGACCGTATTTCACCTACTGATGACCTGCCCAGCGCACAGAGAGGCACGGAAGCTACGAACGAGAGAAGTAGGCGACGCATCGAGATCATTTAGAGCGCTTTTGCAACCGGGGAAAGCGACACGGCACCTCATCCAATATTTAGAGCGAGTAGGAGCCATATAGAGCCTCATAAATATGAACTTAATTACGCGACGGGACGCTCTGGGGCACTAAAACGGTCGAAGCGGCCGGACGGCAGGGGAGCGTAGGCTCGTCTGTCGGGCATTGCTAGGAGCGAAGGGAAGGGGGCTCAGGGGCCGACGATGGGGCGGAGTAGAAAGCACCTTTTTGTACCTAGAACGTTGTAACTGTCCTACATAGCCGCGGGCTGAGCGGACAGAATAAACAGGATCCCAAAAAAAAAAAAAAAAAAAAAAAAAAACATCGAAGCCAACAATGCATTGTGCTTGATGTTATTCCAACCGTCACTCATACCAGTTGCTATTTGTCCTGTTATCACGTTGTGTACCAAGTTTTTAGTTGATTGAAGCTCATCTTGAAGAATCGGGCCTGAGAGTTTGCATCGATCCAGCAATTCAACACCAGGGAGCCATTCTTGGAAAAATATATGGGTTTGGGGATGATTAATACCATACCAGGCCCACCCGTTTGCGACAAAAAGCTTGCAAATGCTGGACTCAAACCTCTTCAGTCGATCCTTGGACCATGAGGGAAGTGCTGGCAAAGCCTCTGCGCTGTACACTGCATATGGAATTGGCCACTTGTTTGGGACAAAACAAGAGGGATTTGGGTGCCCTAGCGATGATTCCCTACTTAATCGTGCTTTGGCTGCTGGATCAATAAGTTTAGATGCACGTATATGCGCTTCAAACCCTTTGCGTCTCCCTGAAACAGGCTTGAGGGTCGCCGAAACTAGTATGTATTATGTTGGATAACCATCAATGACGCATACGGGCATTATAAATTTGCTTACCTTGTTTGAGTAGCTCATTTTGCAATATTGAATCCAGTCCTAGTCCATCTACCTTAGACTGGGCGTCCTGGCGCTGTAAAGCCTCTCAAGATTTGGCAACGCAAGCCTTGCACCCAGTATTTAGGAAGGTTTTATTATTTCCGCGATAGTCCTTTGAGGGACCAGACCCGGACAGAAATTAATCTCGAGTCTTTAAATAGTCCCAGTGCCAGAGCCGAGGCGTCATGATTTGTTAAAACAAACAGATAGTGTAGTTACGGAGTGATCACACGTAGAATACAGGAGTTCGAACGAACTTCTTGTCTCGGGTATATATATGCGCCCTTTCTTTGATGATTTTGCTTTCTAGAAGACCTAAGAACATGACATCTTAGCCGGTTTATATCATGTGGAGTGGAACTGTGGAGAATGGCAAGACTGATGTGGCTGTGGTTTGGACACATGGTCCCCGCGTGCACTCTGCATCAGTCAGCGACTCAGCCATAGGTTGCCAGTCTCCCGGAATTTCACATAACAGGTTAGGCTAACACGTAGAATCTTAGATAAGTGTCACTAACACGACTAATATTACTAACAATCATAACATGTGATTGTAATCTGACAACACTGCTCAGCGCTTCTGCACAGCCGCTGTCTTACATCACGTGTTTCGCGGCAGCAGTGGAGAGTACAGGGATAATAGGCGTGGGGGAGAACGAGGAGAAATGGGGAATAGACAAGGACATCTGGAGCTACGACATACATACATCCAGTCTTGCGCTGCGTTGTTGTGTGATTCCGGATCGCCCTGGACAGGCCACGACCGTCGTCCATCGGGTGCATTCGCCAACAAGGCTGAAATAGAACTAGATGGTCCGCACCCTTCGACTTCAGCAGTGGCAGGCCTTGGCTCCTTGGCGGGAACTGAATGGTCTGCAAACGAGCTGTCTCTGCATATTGGTGTCATGAGCCACGAGGCCCAGCCTTACCCCTAACTTGTGGTCATGAAGCGAAGGCTCTGTGGCCTAATTTAGTGTCGCATATATACTACTTTCTTCATTTGTCTCCTATTTAGTTAGTTACGAACCAACGTATTGGATTCCTATATATTTTTGATGTACAGGACGTGAATATATACCAAAGGGGTTCGATCCTACTCTGTAGGTCGAAATAACTTCGCATCCCCCTCTATCACCTCTTGTGTGACTGTACGGCCTCTCTGGCGGGTCGTAGCAATTGGTGTCACCAATACCGGACATGGGACCTTGGCACTTGCACTGTGGGAATTCTCAGAGCCTGGGCAAAGGCGCATACATGCGTCCGACAGAGCCCTTCCAAAGTCCAATCATCGCCATTCCAGTGGCTCTGAACCATTATGCTGACAAGTTGTTTCACGTGCTCATGACGTCGTATTCGATGACATACACGTCTGGTCCAGTCGACAGTATAACCGGACATAAAACTTAAACCCACGTAAAAGACCACTTTCAAGCCTACGCATGAACCAATATTCAGACATAGAAGTGTCGAAAAATCCTGATCTGCATAGCTCGGAGACCAGCTTTGCATTTTGAGGTCGTGGACCACCATTCGGGTTCCCCCACGGCGATACTTGCGAGATAGATAAAGGGAAAGAGGGTGGCCTCTGGGTTAGCAGCTTATATCATCGAGATAATTTCAATAGAAGTATTGATTAGAGTCTCACGCAGGGAGGTAATTCGTGGCTAAGATACAAATCGTACTTAGCTCAACTACGAAGGTAGAGAACTGGTGTATATACTGTACCTAAGATACAAATCGTACTACAGAGTACAGTGTGAATAGAATACATGAGAAAAGAAAGAAAATACGATACTCTCACGCAGGGAGGTTTTACACGAGCTAGATACGAATGTACTTAGCTCAACTACGAAGGTAGAGAACTAAGGAAAGAAAATTTTCACTGGTGCACGCATAACATCAGAAATGGACAAACAGGTACAAACACACCGCATACATGAACGGATATGATTGTAAATTCAACACGCCCACTCAATCTTATGCATGAATGTGAAGGTGAAAAGAAAATATCAAAACATTCCCATTGCAGACACGAAACGAGTAAACTTGAGGTGTCCAAGTGGCTTAGTAAGCGCATCTGCGACCTGTTCTTTGGTAGGGATGTACTGGAGGTCAAGTTCATTGAGAGCGATTACCTTGCGAATAAAATGATATTTGATGTGAATATGTTTCGTAGTCTGGTGGTTGATGGGATTCCTGGTGAGTGCCATTGCAGATTGATTGTCCGAGAGCAAAGGAGTTGCGCCCTTGGGCAGAAAACCAAGTTCAGATAAAAATTGTCGAATCCATAGAAGTTCACATCCAGCACTAGCATCAGCAACGTATTTGGCTTCAGTACTTGAAAGAGAAATTGTTGGTTGTTTCCTAGACAAATAAGCAATAACTCCACCAGCATGTAGGAACGCCCAGCCAGTGGTAGAGCGGCTTGTATGCTTGTTGCCAGCATAGTCAGCATCAACATAACCAAGTAGCTGTAAGTTGCTAGATCGACAGTAAACAATACCCAGATCGGCTGAGCCTTTGAGATAACACAGGACTTGTTTTCCAGAGTTCCAGTGCTCTTCGCCAGGGTTTACAGAGTGCTGTGCAAGAATACCAGTAGCATAGGCAATGTCGGGTTGCATACAGATCATAGCATACATCAGTGATCCGATAAGCTGCTGGTAGCAAGTACGATTGATCAATGGCGCTTTGAGTTTTGGAAGATTTGTGTCATGAACTGACACGCATATATCCACTCTATAATATTTTCTCAATTTACTACATTTTATGAGATCATCTTCAAAACATACTTGCCTTTTATGGTATATCTGTGTCATGTGACTCATGGAATGTTCCAGACCGGTAACCAAGATGTATTTCAACTCCAATGTGAAATTCCGCAGTTCCGCAGTTGCTTCTACTGCTTCTATCTCTTATCTGTTGTGACTCACTGTACGGACTTGTTTGTTATGATGTGGCTTGTACTATGTATATAAACCAGGTCAAGTTCGCAGAGGACTCCTCAAGAACTTGACCTCTTGTCGAATACAAGTTCTTTTATTCTCTTACTATTTTCCTCATTGCCTGACTTGTCGTTGTCAATATCAGGTCAAGTTCTTGACAATCGTAAGTCTCAGTGTTGTCTGGGATACCTTTGGAACGCCGTTGGTGTCGTCTTGAGATAACTCCCTGTTGCCTTCCCCAATCCTACTCCACCTATCCACAGTCACAAGATATTGTTGCCCTATACGCGCCCCTGTGAAACCTTGCATAGCCAGGTCCCTCACATGTTGTAACAAGCTTCAGTTCTCTAATCTCTTTCATCAACAAGAGGTGGGGTTGCTCATTGCCCTTAAGTAGCTGAGCAACGGAGGTCACCTTCCTATTCCAATAGACTCAGGAAAGGGTCTATTTTTCCTTTTATCTTGCTCTTGCTCAAGTATGTCTCTGACGGAACGCACGGCCCTCAAGTGGCACAACCTTTTACAGAAGACCAGCGCTGCTGTCTGTGTGGGTGGTTTGGACACCTGTCGATCCACTGCTTCACCCTCAACTTGGTTGAAAGTATCCTTGAAGAAGCCAGACACATCAATTTCAACCGAGTAGTAATCATCAAAGTCTGCCCCCAGAGAGTCAGACGTGCCCAACAAGCCTTTGTCACTGAGCCAGGTGCCCCTGAGTGCAAAATTTGCCATTGGGCAAACAGAGCCACCTTCCCAGCACGCTGCCCTTATTGTCCTAAGAAGGACAAATTCCTTTATTACTACACCATCCCCCGCAACCAGCTATAAGCTGGAGAACCTCAGTCAACAGCTTCTTCGTCACCTGTTAAACACTATTGAAAATTTCCAAGACAGGTACTGTTATTACCAGAATAAGTACAAAGAAACCTGTGAAAAACTTCACGAAGCTGAGGCCCGTTGCGCATACTTAACTGAGTGTTTGCGCGAACACCAGGAGGACTACCTATCCCTCCTCCAAGGCCATCTCAGACTAGAAGCTATAGTCCGAGAAACAATTGAACCCCACAAGTACGCCTTCCCTGTCTTCTCAACGCTGTCAGACCTCCCTCACCCCACCTTTCTCAGTGGCATGGGCTTGCCAATTCAGGAAGAAGCACCCCTTCCGGCAGCCCAAATCAATCCTCCCCAAGGAAGCACTCCTTCAGGATCAAACTAAACTAAAGAGGGTGGAGTACCCATATTGTTGCCAAGATACCAAAAGTTGGGACTTGGACGATACTTGGTTGAGGTTTGCAGGAATCGGGAACTTCGAAATTTATAGACTTGTGAGGGGAACAGAAATCCTTTATTATCAAAACAATTCCCAATTCCCTGTACTTCCTTATCGTCTCCGTCGCCTTTAGAATTTTATCAAACTTTCTCTGAAATGGCGTCACAACCCTCTGCCCCTGCTTGGGCAAATATGTCTGATGGGGAAAAAGTTGTCTATATGCTCCAGTCAATGGATGAATTACAAGAATGAACCAACAATCTCCAAAATGATATTGGGGACATTGAACACAATAATAAAACCTACACAGACTCACTTGAGGCCAAACTCACCACCAATCAGACAAAAATAGACACAGACGTGGCAGGATTAGCCACCAACATCAACAATCTAGTGGGGATGTTAGCCATTCTCCAGACCACTATCACACGCATTGAAGCGCGAGTCAACACTTCCATGGGAGGCTCAGGTTCTGCTCAAGTACTAGCTCCCTCCAGTACAGCCCAACCACAACCAACAGCACCTGCTCCCTCTGGAGGGTCAACTGCAAAGGTTAAGATGGCCACCCCTCAAAAGTTTGATGGCACAAAACAGGAAGACACCATCTCATTCAGAATTGCCTGTGCCCAATACATCAACACAAACATGAGTGGGCATTCAGCTGATCAAGTGGTTGCCTTCATCACCTCTTATCTTGAAGGGTCAGCAGCTGAATGGGTTAACTTGTACAAAGAATTCAAAATTTTAAACCCTGGAACTGCGATCCCCTGGCTTCACAATGCCAATCTGTTCTGGCAAGAATTTACTACCCATTATGGGGACCTAAACCACACTGAAAATAACCGCGACAAGTGGCAGAAGTTGAAACAATCCAAGACGGTTCAGGATTACCTCACCCTATTCAACCTATATTCCACAGGCCTCAACTACAACAATGCCGCCATGCATGACCAGTTCTATGATGGTCTATCATCAGACATAACAGATAGCATGGTGGCCCAAAACTATGACCCCCGCACCAAAACTTTGGCCCAACTCACTCAGCAAGCCCTGGAAATTGACTGCCACCTCATCTTGTTTGGTAGCAAACGAACGTCTCATGGGGGTAACAAGTCCAGCAGCAATGCCTTGTCCAGTAGGCTGACAAATAACCCCCAAAGCACTCCCCAAAAGGAGAAATTCAAAAATGGGGAACAGATTTACAAGATTAAGGATGGGAAAGCTGTAAAAGGTCAGATTGTGGCCATTGGGCCCAACGCAAAGGGTTTCACAGTTCCAACTGTCTGCTACAATGGCAGCAATGCCAATGTACAAGAATCCTTCAAGGACATAAAGAAGGATAATCACCCACCAGTGGCCCCCAAGGCAAAGGATCCAGACGCAATGGATCTGGATAGTGCAGGAAAAGGAAAGGGGACAAACACCTGCTATAACTGTGGAGGACAGGGCCATATTGCTGCCAAATGCCCCTCAGCCAAAATGTCAGGATACAAGGCTGTGGTGGAGGATGTAGAAACAACTGACGATGAGTCGGTAAAAGAATGAGCTCAAACTGTGCCAGGGGGGCAGTCTTGGGTGCTATGTTACAAAATGCGCATAATGAAAATAAAATTATGGAAATGGAATGTATGTCGTTAGGAAACCAATCACAATTACAGTTTTTCTTCCAGGCATTCCCTCTGCGCATAACCCCCAAACACAAGTTGGCATATAACATGAAAAAATTCAATGGATGGGCCATGATTGATTCAGGGGCCACATCAGTATTTATCCATGAAGACCTTGTTAAACAATATTGTATCCCCACTGTCTCCCTAAAAACGCCAAAAAAACTATGAGTCATCAATGGAAGGGAGATCAATTCAGGGTCTGTGACCCACTATTGCACCTTTGAGTTGTGCATTCAGGAGCACCGAGAAATCCTCAGTGCCTATGTTGTGAACATTGGCAAAAATGATTTAGTCCTGGGCATGTCATGGCTCAAATTCCATAACCCCAACATTGATTGGGATGGGAAAGACATGAAGTTCAACTTGCCAATATGCCTGAAGCACTGCATCACAAAACCCTTGCATGTGCGTGCAAATGAACCTAAGGAGCTTCAGCTGGACTCCTTAGACTCCCTCCCAAGAAAATATAAAGAATTCCAGAAAATATTCACTGAAGAAGACGACACCCAACCATTACCACCCCATAGAAAGTGGGATATGGAAATAGATTTAAAACCAGATGCCAAGCCAAGGCATGGTCCCATATATAGTGTGGGTGTCAAGGAAGATGCAGAATTGCGCAAAACCTTGGACCGCCAACTGAAAGCAGGGCATATCAGACCTTCAAGGTCACCAATGGCATCCCCAGTCACATTTGTCAAAAAGAAGAATGGGAAGTTGCACATGTGCATCAACTACCGGCAACTAAATGAAATGACAGTCTCTAATGTGTACCCACTCCCATGCATCAATGATATTGTGGAGACCCTGCATGGGGCAAAGATATTCACCAAGTTTGATCTAAAGTGGGGCTTCAACCTCATATGAATTCGGGAAGGGGACAAATGGAAAGCAGCTTTTAAGACCAAATATGGGCTGTACAAGCCCTTAGTCATGCAATTTGGTCAAAAGAACGCACCGGGAACCTTCATGGCCATGATCTGGGAAGAGTTCCAAGACATTGAGGGCATTTATGTTGTGATCTATATGGATGACATATTAGTATTCTCCAAAAACCAAGAAGAACATGATGAACATGTCAAGGAAGTCTTACATTGCCTCCAAAAAGCTGGCCTATATTGCGCCCTGGAGAAATGTGTTTTTGATGTCACCAAAGTCGATTACCTGGGAATAGTAGTGACCCCCCAGGGAATTAAAGTAGACCCAGCCAAGGTTGAAAAAGCTGTTGAATGGCCAACCCCTACCAACCCAACCAAAGTCCTGGAAGGGTTGGGGTTTGCAAATTGGTTGAGACACTTTATAAAAGACTTTTCAAAAATTACAAGATGTCTTTATGAACTTGTCAAGAAGGATGTAAAATGGGAATGGACAGAAGAAAGGGATCAGGCATGGAACCTGCTGAAACAGAAATTAAAAGAAGCCCCCCTTCTAATTCAGCCAGAACCCAACAAACCATTCATTTTGGAAACGGACGCCTCAGGCTACACCACAGGCGCTGTATTATTGCAATTTGGAGAGGATGGAATGCTCCACCCGATTTCCTATTACTCCAAGGCAATGGTCCCAGCAGAAAGGAATTATGATATCTACAACAAAGAAATGCTGGCAATTATAAAGGCCCTGAAACACTGGTATCATTTGCTAGAAGGGGCCAAACACCCAGTAAACATTGTTTGTGACCACAAGAATTTGGAGTATTGGAAGATGAATCGGCCACTGAACAGCCAAGTCACACGGTGGCACAAGTTCTTATCCAGGTTCAAATTCAAGATTCTATATATCGAAGGGGCAAAGAATGGCTGGGCAGACATACTCTCTAGGCTGTCAAGACACATCCCTAAAGAGGGGGGTGAGAGCCAAGCTCTGCTTGCGCAAAACCAATTTTTGGAGCTGAAATCACTATGCCTGCAAGCAATCACGCCAGACAATGACCTGGAACAACTCATTAGGGATGCTATCCCAGGGGACGAACACCTATCAAAAGTCCTAAAAGCCCTAGATGACAATGAGAAGGTCAAAGATTGGGAATGGGACAAAGGACTCTTACAACACAAGGGCAGAATCTATGTCCCAAATAACAAAGAACTTTGCAAACTGGTCATCAAAAGCCATCACGACAGCCCAGCAGCAGGACACCCAGGACAGTTCAGAACATATGAATTGTTAAATCGCAAATACATGTGGCTATCAATGAAAAAATCAGTCAACAAATATGTCACACACTGCAAGTCATGCATCAGGAACAAGCACAGCAACCAAGTTCCCCCAGGGCTCCTAAACCCAATACCTGCACCAGAAAAACCTTGGGAGGAAATTACTTATGATCTGATCACCGGGCTACCCCTGTCAGAGGGGTTTGACACCATATTTACAGTTGTTGACTGCCTGACAAAAATGGTCCACTTTATTCCATGTCAATTGGAAGCCAGTGCTATGGATTGCGCCAACTTGTTCCTAACATATGTATGGAAACTTCATGGGCTACCATGGAAAACAATCTCAGACCGCGGCCCCAACTTTGCATCCAAATTTTTAAGGCACTTATACAAACAACTGGATATAAAACCTTCCTACTCCACAGCATACCACCCTCAGACAGACGGCCAGTCTGAACAGGCCAACCAAGTAGTGGAAGGGTACATCAGACACTATGTATCAGACAGACAAGACGACTGGGTCTTGCTCCTACCATTGGCTGAATTCGCCTACAATAATGGTGTCAACGCCTCAACTGGCAAATCACCATTCTTTGCAAACTACAGTTTCCACCCAAGGCTAGCAGTTGGGGACAGGGAGGAACCAGAACTCCCCTTAGCAGACAACCATGCAGAATGGCTCCAAAAGGGCCATGACAAACTTAAGGCAGCTCTGGAAATAGCAAACCAGAGGACCAAGGAATACTATGACCAGAAGCATCAGACTCCTGAAGCTATTAAGGTTGGAGACAAAGTCTGGCTTGATACCAAAAACATACAGACACAGCAGGCCTCCAGGAAACTGGCCCACAAGAGAGTTGGACCATTCAAGGTGGTAGCACAACATGGCACTCATGCCTTCAAACTGGACCTACCGATAACCATGAAAATACACCCAGTGTTTCATGTCTCACTCCTGACCAAATATAAAGACAACCCCTATGGCTGTCAGGTTCCCCCACCACCACCAGTGGTAACTCCTGAAGGGGAAGAAGAATTCAAAGTGGAACAGATCATAAAGTCACAATACAACAAAAGATCTAACGTCTTTGAATACTATGTCAAGTGGCTCGGCTATGATGAGCAACAATGGTTAACCTATGATGACCTGGCGATTGCACCAGAACTCATTGCCGACTATGTCAAGTTGCACCCAAAGGCACCCCAGGACCCCTGTGCCTTGAAGGGGGGAAGTGTCACAAACTGACATGCATATATCCACTCTATAATATTTTCTCAATTTACTACATTTTATGAGATCATCTTCAAAACATACTTGCCTTTTATGGTATATCTGTGTCACATGACTCATGGAATGTTCTGGACTGGTAACCGAGATGTATTTCAACTCCAATGTGAAATTCCACAGTTCCACAGTCGCTTCTACTGCTTCTATCTCTTATCTGTCGTGACTCACTGTACGGACTTGTTTGTTATGATGTGGCTTGTACTATGTATATAAACCAGGTCAAGTTCACAGAGGACTCCTCAAGAACTTGACCTCTCGTCGAATACAAGTTCTTTTATTCTCTTACTATTTTCCTCGTTGCCTGACTTGTCGTCGTCGACAATTTGGGGATTCGGCCATTGGTGTATAGCAAGATTTGCAATCGGACATATTGAATTGAGCAAGAATATCGTTAATGTAACAATGTTGGGAGATTTTGAGTGTGCCGGCGCTCTGATCGCAATTGATTTCAATGCCTACAAACATCTTCACTTTGCCTAGGTTGATGATCTTGAGTGATTGAGCGATTTTAGCCTTAATTTTATTGAGGAAAGTAATAGACAATCCTGCTAAAAGCATATTGTCGACATGGCTTAATATAATTGCTAAATCGTTGCCTTTGTGTAGCCAGAATACTGAATGATTGGTGTTGCATTGATGGAAACTGATATCTTTGAGGATCTTCTTGAGGCGCATATAGAAAGCTCGGGCTGCCTGTTTAAGCCTGTATATGGCCTTGTTGAGCTTCCAGACTGATTGCAAACCTTCAGCAAAGCCTGGTGGCTGCTCCATATAGATCTCCTCATCAAGATTGCTGTGCAAAAATGCTGTTTTAACATCAATTTGGAGAAGTTCAAGATTGAGGGCTGCAACAATGCTTAAAAGTGTCTGTAAGGAATCGGCAGCTGTGACGGGCGATGATATTTCGACAAAATTGACTCCTGGGCATTGGGAAAACCCCTTTGTGACTAACCTAGCCTTGTAGCAAATGATTTTGCCATAGGGGCCATGCTTATAGTCAAATACCCATCAGCATTTAACAATATTTTTATTGATCGGACAGTTCACAAGCATCCACACTTCATGCTGCTCGATTGACTTGAGCTCCTCAGTCATTGCTTCAAGCCACAAATTAGCATCTGGGCAGCTCATCGCTTCCTCAAACGTTTGAGGTGGCAATTCCATCATTGCAGTAAGTGCCTCCTCCCTCCGATATTCATCTGACTGCACTAGAGCGCCCACTTGCACTCTGTATCACTCAGGTGGTCTGCAATCACATGTAGATCGACGCAGTGGTGGCAGATTGGGCTGTAGCACCACAACTTCTTGGATCTTGGGTTCCGAGTCTGAGCTTTCAGAAGGTATGTCTTGAGGCACTTCAGGTGTATGCATCAACTCTGACGGTTCAGGTGGTTTATCAGCTACTTTGGATGATTCAATTTTGATTTTGATTGGTGGTATTTCTCCCGATTTGCCTTCTTTGTCATCACTTGGACCCTCGTCATGGTCCTTGATAACTACACGTTGTCAACTATCAGTGCCTTCGTCGAAGACTACGTCACGTGATGTGAGGATACGGCTGGTTGAGCGCTGAACGAGTACATGCGCCTTTCAATTAGGGGCAAATCCGAGGTAATTGCATTTGATAGATTGCGCTTGAAGCTTTGTGTGCATCTTATTGGGTACTCAGGCCCAGGCCTTGCACCCAAAGGTACGTAAGCCTGACACATTCAGGATTTTTCTGCTGAAAGCTTCGTTCGGTGTTCAGCCATCTAGGTGTTGCTTCGGCATGACATTCCATAGGTGAGCTGCATGCAGAATCACGTAACCCCAAAATTTCTCAGGTAAATGTGCATCAAATCGCATTGCGCGCTGACAGTCATTCAGGGTTCGAATAGCTTGCTTGGATACACCATTACTTGCCAACAAGTCAGCCTTGGTCTTCTGGTGCTGGATACCCTCTGCTCATAGGAATGCCTCAAAGGCATTGGAACCATATTCACTGCCACCATCCGTCTGTAAGTGTTTAATCTTCTTGCTGGTAAGATTTTCGACTGACACTTTCAGCTCCTTAAATTGAGCCAAATAATCACTCTTGTTCTGCAATAAATGAACAAAAATTTTGCAGGATTTGTTGTCAATTGTAACAGCAAAATATTGGAATCCTCCAATAGCTTGGACAGGTAGTGGGCTGTGCAAGTCACTGTGTATGAGCTTGAGTACCTTGGAGGTACAAGATTGGGATGGCAGGAACAGCGCACAAGTCTGCTTGCCCTGTAGGCATGGCCCGCACTTCAACTTGGGAGGTGAGCAACTCCCCACAATATCCATCCCTTCGACAGTGCCCTTCCTGACCATATTGAGAACATACTGGTAGTTCAGGTGGCCAAAACAGCAATGCCAGGTTGGCAGGTCTGCTTGCGTGACAGTGGTCGCAGTATATGCGATGAATTCCTGGGCTTGAAGGTTGCCCTTGTTGTTCTGGCTGTCAGCCTTGACAATGGCTGTATGCATGGTTGAATCGGTATGTGTGACTCTTGCTTGGACCTTGTATAGTTGGCCTGACTGATTCGCCCATCTGATTTCATTGCCTTGGCCATCCTGGCTAATCATGATTGCGCCGATACCCCTCTGGAACAGGACATTTGTCCTTTTCTTGTTGAGCTGAGTCACTGACATCAGACTCATGTTCAAATCGGGTACATGCAGTGCAGCTTTGATGCATGCATTCGTCTCATGGCCTTTGCGATTTTGCAGCGTAATGAGAATTTGGCCAATGCCAATCGCATAGATTCTGGTTCCATTGCCCACTCCAACTGGGACTGGCAGCACAAGGGATCGGTAAGTTGAGAACCATTCACGCTGGGGTGTCATATGGCAAGATGCGCCAGAATCGAGCAGCCAGTAATGCACTGCAGTCTCCTCGTCGACTATGGGTAGCGCATATAGTGTCGGCATGACCAGTATGTCCTCCATTGCTACAAACATCACTGCGATTTGTGCTGACTCAACCTTTGGTTTCGAATTGTTGGACTTGGGCTTCTCCTTGTCCTTGTCCTTGTCCTTCCCCTTGTCCTTTGGCAGCTGTCGCCTCTGGAACGGTCCCTGGCCCTTGGCACCTCCTCCTTTCGCCCAACATCTGGCCTTCTGATGACCGGTTCTGCTGCAGTTCAAACACGGCTTTTGGTTCTGCCTTGTGGGCTGATCCTTCGCCTTCGATGCTGTGCCTTTGCCCCTGGCAATGCTTGTAAACATTGCAGTAAGTCCGAGACCTTTCTTGCAATGTTCCTCCTTGGCTAACGCGGCCTTTATGACCATATCAGAGGTGATCGAGCCAGACTGATTTGACGTCTGGAGAACTGTGCTGACAATGGCATAGGATGGAGGTAGGGTGTTCATTAAGATTTGAGCAAGCATAGAGTTGCTAACAGGTTCGCCTAGCATCTTCATTTTTGATGAGATTGTACGGAGGGTGTTAATGCCTGTGGTAATATCCTGATCCTCCTCAATCTTAGTATTAACAAGCTGGTGGTACAGGAACAATATAGACTGCGCTCCTTTCCCTTCCCACTGCTCGACAACTTGCATCCATGCATCCTGGGACAACATCGCTTCAACAACATTGGCTAGTGCTTTGTCCTCCATTGCCAATGAGATCTGGGCAAATGCCTCTTGATCTTGTCTCAGCCAATCAGCTAATGACTCTGTGTATTCATCAGCCTTAGCTTTATCCTTAGCATCTGTGTCGGTAAGCTCAGCTGGGGGTTTCTCGACTCCAAGAACAATGTCCTCTAGGCCTTGTAGGCGTAGGACCATTTGCTGACAAAATTTCCATGCTGTATAGTTTGATCTGTCGCTCTTCAGTGCAGGAATGTTGAAGGTCTTCTTGCTGAGATAACTCAGCATACTGTTCGAAGGCATGGTGGACTGAGGTAATGGGACTTTAACCAGGTCAACGGGGCTCTCTGGTTTCATACTAGTAGAGGCAGCGGGGCTCATAACCTCTCACGCAGGGAGGTTTTACACAAGCTAGATACAAATGTACTTAGCTCAACTACGAAGGTAGAGAACTTTGTATTTACTGTACCTAGATACGAATGTACTACAAGGGACAGTGAGAACGAGAAATAAATGAAGAAAAGAAAAAGGGAAAAAAACTGTACCTTAGCTCAACTACGAAGGTAGAGAACTAAGGAAAGAAAATTTTCACTGGTGCATGCATAACATCAGAAATGGACAAACAGGTACAAACACACCGCATACATGAACGGATATGATTGTAAATTCAACAGATACCTTAGCTCAACTACGAAGGTAGAGAACTAAGGAAGAAGAAAGGGGGTTCCCGCAAACTCGCGCATGATATCAGAGAGGGGGGATACGAAACAGAAACAAATATGCACGTACATACACGCATATGATTGTAAATTCAACACAGAGTATCTAGCTTGCTTGGTGAGTCGCTAGCATCGGTTTCCAGGCTCATTCCAAGCCAATCGTAACCTTTGAACTCGGTGGCTGTGCCATGCATGTGTTTGTGTCTGGCCCCCAAACGTATGCCATAGCCTCGCATATGCCTTTGAGAAAATTTCTTGGTATACGCTTCTATGAAATTTTGTATTTTAATATCCAAACATGCAAGTTAATCTTGATAACCTGCCATATAATCGTCTTCCATATAATTCCTCCAGGGTATATGCGGCCTCCTCGCTAGAAGACGTACTACACATACTACATACGCAGTCTACCTGGGGCCTAACCATTTTCCTCACTATTGATATATATATATATATATCAATGGATTAGATTCGCTTAACCCGAATTGCATCAGCGCGGGACATTGTCTAGCATATACACATTCCCCATCACGCCATTATTCTGAGAACTACGACCCCATATGAATAAAAGGCGCCCATCGCTTAACCGCCTCCACCCCAACCTTTTCACGTAGCACCCCGACTGCCTTGTGAAGCGCCCTCGCAGTCTGCGTGTGATCCATCCTCCCGTCCTTGGTAAGCTCCGCATACACACCCTCCGCTATCCTTGGCGCATCCACATCCTCGATCGACCACAACGTGGCTATGACACTCCGATATCCTGCTGTAAGCATCCCGGCCGCCAAATGAGTCGATTCCCCTGGTAGCTTGGCATCCCCAGTGGCGGTCTGGCACGCAGACAAAAAGGCGAGACCCTTGTTCTTGAACGCTCGTTTGGCTATCTCGTCCAGGGTGAGCTTCCCATCGTGAAGATGGAAAGCGCTTTGGCGAGGGTTCGGGGTGTCCTGACTCCCATGGCATGCGAAGTGCACCCAGTCATTCGCTTTCATAGCCTCAAGTGTGGACTGGATGGTTGCGGACGCGCCAGTTAGCTCGCAATAGTTGTTTGGTTCGATGTGTTTCTTGATAATATTGAGTTCCGTTACGGTTTGCGGCAGGGGTGCTTGCCCTGGTGACGCGGCTTGCCCAACTGCCAAAAGCCGACACCGAGACTTGATAGAAGGTACGGCGCGCGAGAGTAACGCGCCGATGGTTGGCGCGTAAGAGGAAACGACGAGGTCAAAAGCGTTTGGCGATTGGCCATCGTATCGTCCTGCGGCATGAAGAGGCAACAATAATAATGCCCCGGTAGCGCACCATGTGACGTGAGGGAGCACGTCCGAAGTATCCTTATTCTAGAAGTTATTGGTGAGATGATTAGAAATTTGGATCCGTAGAGGGCCATGCTTACGATTCCCAAAATTGCATCTAAAACTGGACCCACCACATCTGACCAGAGCGATTTGAAGGTTTGTAGAGGGTCTTCGGATTTACGCGTGAATCCACGAGCCAAGTGACTCTGCTCGCCGCTACGATAGAGGCTGTTGCTCTGCGCAAGTAGATCTCCGCATTTCGCTGAGGAAAATCCTGGTAGCGGCACATGAACCATATCCTCCACCCCTGGCATGATGATAAGAGCGTCGCAACGTACGTCATGAGTGTTGATCAACACAACTGGACCATCTCGAGCGGCCGTTCGAAGGATCTTTGCCTTTGTTGGTAATAAAAATTCTTCAAACCCAGGAAGCTGGCGAGCTTCCGCGACAAGTTTCTCCCAACGACCCGCGAGCTTATGGTGGCGTTGGGTCAGAGACTCAGTGTTTACCATATTCTCGGGGGTTAATTCGACTGTGTAAGAAGAGGAGGACATCAGGAAAACGAGCCGCGTCTAATTAGCTCTAAACAGCGCGTTGAGCTGGTCGAGGGCCCCGAGATGAAACCTGCAATCGTTAGCGCTCTTGAGAGCTCATAAGAGCTCGACCGGCACGGGGTAGAATCGGACTCCGATGTCAGTTAGTTGGCAATTGAGTGATATCGGCTTACCCTGGCAGATAACGCCAACAGTGGTCATAAATGGAACATTTGATAGATACAGTTCATACATGCGTGATATCGCAGCCTGGCCTATCGGCAGATTAATCATGGCTGTGCATGCCTCCACGTGCCACACCTACTACAGTTGTTCGCTAGAGTGGGGCTGACTTGATCTGTTGGCCTGAACATAGCCATTCCACTCATGTGAAGTCACCCACGAAGGTGGTAGCAATGTTTACTTAGTCGCCCATCATGCACACGGGGGTAGTTTTGCTTTGCGCATCTACTGGCATTAAAACCATTCAAAACGCCCCGCTAGTTCCAGATATTGATGAATAATGCAAATAACTTTATTCACTGCCACAAAATCACTAGCCAATAGGAGACTTCGACACGCATATATGGACATCACTCAATTTCCAACTAACTGACATCGGAGTCCGATTCTACCCCGTGCTCTTATGAGCTCTCAAGAGCGCTAACGATTGCAGGTTTCATCTCGGGGCCCTCGACCAGCTCAACGCGCTGTTTAGAGCTAATTAGACGCGGCTCGTTTTCCTGATGGAGATCGCGTCGAGCTGAGAGGCGGTGTCTTTCAGATTGTTGGCTAGCTCAGCGCTCACTTCAGCAAGGTCATCGAAGGGTGTCCGGAGGTCTAACGTCTGTTTCCAGATGACCGAGCAGCCTTGTTCGAGCCACTCTAGAGCGATGTCATGTAAGTTTGTGGAAAATGCCCAAGCAGCAGCTTCCGGCAAAAACTCGCTGATGGTAGTCAAGATGGAATATCGTGCTTGGGCAGTTTGTCCCAACCAGATCAACTTGGGCAAAATCGCAAAGGCAGTACTATATGCTTCGAGTGGAGAAAGCTCAAGTAGAGATAATGTGTGTGCCCATCGCCGAGCACAATCAAACTGAACGCGAGGTGGGCCAACCAAGGATCTGGCACCCTGCCGGAGTACAACAGAAGCGGTCTCAAGATCTTGAGAATCCTTGGACACGATGTATCGACTTAGATGACAACCGCTGAGGTTGTACAGATAACCAGGCTGTTCAGGATTTCCTTCTGCAGTAAGATTGACTGCGTGTTCTTGACATGCGAGCGCATTATCCAAGTCGGACATGTCACCCAGTCGCGTAAATAGATAAAACCATGCGTTTCCAAGGTTGCTCAGGCAACGAGGCTTATCAGGATGGCCGTCTGGAGTGAGATTGACTGCGTGCACTTGACATGCGAGCGCATTGTCCAAGTCGGACATCTCACCCAGTCGCTCAAATCGACGACCCCATGCGTTTCCAAGGTTGCTCAGGCAACGAGGCTTATCAGGATGGCCGTCTGGAGTGAGATTGACTGCGTGCACTTGACATGCGAGCGCATCGCCCAAGTCGGACATGTCACCGAGTCGCTCAAATCGTCTCCTCCGTGCGATTCCAAGGCAGTCCAGGCGACTAGGCTTATCAGGATGGCCGTCTGGAGTGAGATTGACTGCGTGCACTTGACATGCGAGTGCATTGTCTGAGTCGGACATGTCACCCAGTCGCTCAAATCGACGACTCCACGCGATTCCAAGGCTGTTCAGGAGCCTAGGCTTATCAGGATGGCCGTCTGGAGTGAGATTGACTGCGTGCACTTGACATGCGAGCACATTGTCCAAGTCGGACATGTCACCCAGTCGCTCAAATCGACGAAGCCATGCGTTTCTAAGGTTGCTCAGGCAACGAGGCTTATCAGGATGGCCGTCTGGAGTGAGATTGACTGCGTGCACTTGACATGCGAGCGCATCGCCCAAGTCGGACATGTCACCCAGTCGCTCAAATCGTCTCCTCCATGCGATTCCAAGGCTGTCCAGGCGACTAGGCTTATCAGGATGGCCGTCTGGAGTGAGATTGACTGCGTGCACTTGACACGCGAGCGCATTGCCCAAGTCAGACATCTCACCCAGTCGCTCAAATCGACAAAGCCATGCGTTTCCAAGGTTGCTCAGGCAACGAGGCTTATCAGGATGGCCGTCTGGAGTGAGATTGACTGCGTGCACTTGACATGCGAGTGCAATGTCCAATTCGGACATGTCACCCAGTCGCTCAAATCGACTCCTCCATGCGTTTCGAAGGTTAGCTCGATCATAGTTTGAGATTTTGTCACATACCTTATCAAGTCATACATCGTCTTTCTTCCTGTCTTCGGTCTAACCGGCCTGTCCGGGTATTACTATCGTCAGCATCTCTTCTGGCAGCAATTTTATATTCCCCCGCAGTCTGGCAAATCAGCGACTCTTTGCGTTGCAGAATGTGGATTCCAGACGTATGGCTCATCGAACACAGGGCTGATCAGTGCCATCGTCGCCTCGATCGGCCGATTCGAGACACGCAAGCGCCACGATCTCGACATCCTTTACTTGGGTCAGGTAGCCTTCCCCAAAATAGTGAAATGCGTGATCATTGCACATCACAGCTGTTCCCTTGCCGTGCGATCGCAACGCTGGATTGACGTTTGATGTAGTCCTGCCGTCTTTCTGGTCTGGGGTCTCGCTCATCTTCCTTCACAAACCTAATTCAATCCAGTTGACTGTCACAACCGTTTCTCTGCTGGGCGTACCGATCTTGTCTTTTGCTATGTTAATTTCCTAATTGTTATTTTATAGTGTTGTTTTTACAAATTCTCTTGCTCCTCTGGGCAGTATGAATGCTGTGCATATTTCGATGAGTGACAAAAAACCTGCCTCGGACTCCGTAGGTGCTTCTGGCATAGCGGGCGCAGTCCAAAGTGAGACAAATGCGCCCCTCATAGGCCGCTCCGCCATTATCCACAATCGAGGCGCTTTGCTGCATCAGATGGAATCAGCTGCTGAAATATAGGTGATTCTGTAAACGGCAGACTTAGGCGCAGCATAGTGATCACATTCGGTATGATGCGCGTGTTTGCCATCGATTCGTAAGATGCGTCACTAGAGGATTGAGAACTCCCTTGGATGATATAAACAAGACTCTCGAGATCCTGTGTCCTCACGTAAAATTTCATTCAACTTGAGTCTTCTTGAAGCCTCCCTTGGCGATTTCGCAAGAGGGTTACGAGGATACTATTCGCCGGTAGGCTTGGCCAGCCGTTATTAATCATATTTCTTTTGTCGATTTTCATTCCCAGCCACCCCAAAGCTATCTGTGCAAGGGAACAGGCCTACGATACCACATCGCACCTGCAACGCGCATATATGTCAGCAAGTTTGAAATAGAATGAGATGGGCATGTTATGCCGCGATAACGTCGATGATGTTCTCCTGGACCAAATCGCCGTGATCAGTGGTCGTACTTGGAATGGTTTTTGAATACGGCATATAGATTCCTATTATCACGCCTTCGTTGTAGAATAGCTATGATCTCCTTTAGGCCGGCGAATCGCGGCAATGCCTGTCTTGGTTTCCATTACACATTTCTTCGCCAGGATGGGCACCTATTTGGTCAAATTTTATATGGACGGGGGCAGGCCGCCTGAGATGGTGTGTGCATGGCTACGCTCGGTCACAGGCCATGCCAATGCGCTTAGGTGGCGACAGTTTGCGCTGTGGGTATATTTCCTCTACGCATTGAGTCACACACGAATTGAACAAAAGGCCCACTTGTTCCAAATCTTGATGAAATCGCAAGCGTCTACCAGCACGATCACAGGCAAGTCATCCGAGAGCAGCCTTGAGCACGCGATAATCACAAGCCGTTCCAATTGTCGCGCGAATCAACCTGATGATATCACTCGATTTCCGGCTTACCAACATTTATGTCAGTTGAATCTTTCCAAGCAGAGAGTTAGCGAGCACCTGTGTCTCTGATCGAATGTGGCATGGACCATATAATTAATGATTGGAGTTCAATATTGGCGAAGGCATCCTATGAGCACTGAGGTTTTATTCTGCTTGTCCTAGTGCCTGTTGGTCGGCCTTTCCACATTATACACCCTGTACCCACCGCAGAATTGTGCTCTGCCAAGATGCCGATGCAAGCAGTACGTCCATAGCCAGCCGCGCGGTTTTTGAATGCTGAAGTGCACGATTATTTTCGGGGGATACAGATGTGCATACGGCTACTGGGTCTCCTTGTGCCAGGAAGCAAGAAACACCGACCTCCAAAACAGTAAAGCTCTAGATCGTCTCTCTTTCTCTCTTTACGCCAAAATTATCAAAAACTCGCCCCTGACCATGGCCACAGTCATCAATCGTGATGTTACTGGAAAGGATCCAAGTGAAGCCGATGACGACGATGGGTTTATCACTACCATTGGTTTTGCGGTCAACAAGAAGCTACACTCGATTCTTAGCGACGAAGGGAGGGCAGAAGTGGCGGAGATGACGAACGAGGCGCTCGTATGCCGTGCGACGGAGAAACTGGGCTGGTTTCGGAGAGGACGTGTGTGGTGAGGCGTGGGCGCTCCTGAGTGGATGGCTGTGCTCTCCTCGTGCTCGGCGGTGGGATCGTGATTGCGCATCCATCAGCTCATCGCTTGCTCTGTCTGGCGCCTTCCTTTGTCCAGCCTGGCCGCGTGTTCTCTGCCAATCACGCTACAGCTGATGGTATTCTATAACTTTGCGGGTCGATTACACCGATTGAGAGACAAAGTGCCCGGTGGTTGTCGCTATACGTGAAGGGCTTGATTGAAATACTCGGGCAAGTTTTTCTCAATAGACTCCGAGCGTTTTGCTGACGCCCTCTCAAACTTGGGCCAAAAAGACTAAATAAGTCAGGTATTTCACAGGTCCAGCGTTGACCATCCTTGACGTCACGTTCATCGCCCTGCTAAACTTGACATCGAACAACGCGGCCCCTATTCCTACGCTCCTCATCCCGCTCTTATCTCCATTGCACCGTTCGAGTTCGCGTGTCGAAGTCGATGCTCCGCCTCGTATCTTTGTTCAATGGTACCACGCTGGTCCCGCTGAGCGCTTGTCCTCGGCGCCCGTCTCGCTTGGTCCAAACATGGTGTGGCAGACATTCACGCACGAGGAGTCAATTGCGCGCGAGGCATGCTGGGAACAGCGTGGCTGATGAGGAGAAAAAGACCGCTAATGACCGTGTTTGAGGAGTCAAGAAGGTTCCTCCGCTTGGGGACGAGGGCGAGGATGGGTTCCTGGGTGTACCAGTGAATGTGGGTAAACTGTTTGGGATTAATGTCAAGACCACGTGGGTGTGTTTTTCGTTTTACACTTATCAAGGCAACACTCATTAACGAGGGAAACATAGTTGTACCCTGTGTTTTGAAGATCCCTTTCTCCGCCGATCAGATTTCGACGCTGTGTGTGGATGCACGACGAGGTTCGTTTACTCTGCCAGTTGTGGGGACAATTTCAACTAATTAAAAAATCTAAAGTCGCAAGCGGTCGAGACAGACCTGTCACGAGAACTCGAACGAGCGTCCCAGTACGTCTTTCTCCCCAATCATTTGACTTGTCCAGAAAGCCAACTTTTCTTCGCAGCGTAGTCAAACCTTTGCTCTTGTCATACCCAGACGAGGTACAAGCAGCTCTCTCAATAGGCACACTCGAAGCACAGCATAAGCTCAAAACGGCACCCCCTCGATCCGATTACAGCCTCGTGTTCCAGGACGTGTCCTCTGCCCGTATTTTCCGGGGCACGACGCCACCTTCGGCTGGATTCTTCCGGTTCTGAGGAACCGGCTACTGGTTACCAGCAAAGGAGATCGCTTAGCCAGCGCCACTCGCGTGTATCCCAGAATCGAAAATGCCAAAGCGGCTGGCGCCAGAACGAGTACAGGACAAACACAGGAAGGCAGGAGGATGAGCGTTTCTTCACTCAAAGAGACGAGCGCGCAGCGTCAGAACCTCGAGGTCACCGCCGATGTGATCTGGACTCGCAGGCCGGGTGTACACCCTCCTGGATCGAACTCGCGTTCGTCGAGCATCAAGAGCGAAGGCGGTGTGCCAAGTCCCAAAAATCTGAAGACTGCGCCGAACAAGAAGCCCTCGACCGAGACCATCGTTGAGGATGTGCCGCCGAGAGAGGATACAGTCATCGCGGACCCCGCCCTGGTCATGCATGGGATTGGGCAAGGGGTAATTTCAGCCTCACTTTACCTTCAAGATGTAAGGCTGACGGATGGCTGGGGACTGGTATCCCGCTCAGAGTGAAGCCTGGGATTTCACGCATGCCACCAACTCGTTCAGGAATGTTGCAGTATGTCTTTTTCTCCTCTATCTTTGATTTATCTAAGTTTAGTTTCCGACCAGAGAAAACAATCACAGTCTCCAGCCCGAGCCAGCGTAATACGCTCTCACCGAGCCCAGTTTCTACGTGTTCCACGGCGAGCGAGCATCAAATTTGCCTTGGACGACGAGGTCGAGAGGGTGAGAGATGGGCTAGATCACCGATTAGTGGCTCCGCGACTCTTACATATCAGTCACTGAGCCGGAAGACAGAATCGGCATACCCTATTTTATGAGGTGTGTTGCTTTTGATTGACCTAGAGGAAAAGGTACCCTCTGGCGTTCGGCCGTGCCAGTCAACATAGAGACAGGATGATAGAATCAGTTTGCTTGACGCCGTAAGCTGCACCAATATCGTGTGCTTCTGGGACATCAACCAACAAAATATTCTCAGAAATCACGCATATAGACTTTGGTGTGCAAGAAACCCCGATTTCGAGAGCCACGCACAGCAATTTTGTCGACTCGGAGTGGTTCGCGTCCGCTGAACATGAACCCGCACAGCGTATCATAGGCCATTCGCTTGGATCCGCACTCGCAGCACATGTTCTTTCAGCTCAACCAATGATTCAACGATCCCTCTCCAAGTTTAGACAGGGAGAACAATCAGGAATTTCTTGGCACTTCTGCTTCAACAATGTGGAAATCGAATCTATATATTAATAGAAATAAAACGGGTAGACGAAAAGAGAGTGTGTAAAGTAAAGATGGGGCACTATAGGAAGTCTAGGGATTAAATCTTAAACCCTTGGACTTCTCAGGTATCCATGGATTTCTTGACAGACTGGGCAGGATTTCAGGGTTATCCTGTTGCAATTGGTGGATCTAGTGGAAGTGTTGATGTAAAAGAAGTCTGCTCGGCTCTGACAATTGGACTTTAGAAAGATCCAGGCACACATCCAACTCAGGTGTTAGGGGTATCACCTGCATTCTTTGCAACCTGCAAACAGTGACTGGTGCTTTCTGGCCAATCTTGCACCCACAACTGCACTGGTAGCAAGAATGTCAGTTTACCTGCAGCAAACTGCATTTTTCCTGCATTCCCACAGCTGCAGATATACCTGCTCCCAGGAGTCAGTGTTTTGAATAGATGTATATATTATTAAATAGCCAAATTTTGCAGCTTTTGAACAATATCTTAAACACAATTTCTGGCCTGGCATAGTGCTCATCACAAATCTTGGCAAGATTTGACAAGACTGCTTGTGGAGGTCATGTGGCCAGCCACTCTTATTTGACTTCTCACTGGAATCATATTTATGAACAACCCAAACAGGCCAACTTCACAACTTCACAACAGACAAAATTGGGTAAGTGTTGTCTTCCATTGGTGTGCTGTACTAACTCAGTTGTGCTGAGTTATACCAGATGCTGTATGCAGGTGTGCAATGCCTGCCAATGATATAACCATGAGCCAAGTGGTCAGTCAGCCATCATAGCACAAGCACACTTGGAGGCTGCAAACAGGTGAGTTATATGCCTTGCAACTGCCTTCCTCTGCCCATGCACACAGTTGCTCACCACCTTTTTTTGACTATTGGCAGCTCCACTCACCACCAATCAGGCAACAAGATTACTGCAACAATGCCCAACCTTGAGTGGTGCATCACAGCAAACACCCACAGTGTGGTTCCACAATTGATCAGGCAATGAGTCAACCATGACCACAGCCTGCACTAGATTAATGTGTCTGTATGAGTGCCCTTGCTCTTGCTTCATGTTCAATCCATGCCAAGGTCCACCACTTGCCTTTGTTACTGCTTGAGCAACAGTGTGCTCACACCCATGGCCAATTCTTGGCCAACACATCAAAGTGAACTCTCATGCTAGTGCTTTGTGTTTGATCTGTATATGGAACTGCAGCTAACCATCACTGCTCAAATGACAAGACAATTGTGACCTCCACCATGCAACCAAAAGGCAGCCACAGCCAGGTGAGTTACTGGCATTGTGCCTGTCTGATAGAGGTGCTGTGCAGGAATTCCTGCATGCTGGCATCAAGGGTAACTGTATTGTAGAAGCACCAATTGGTAAGCTGATGCAATTGAGTAACCCTTGATGCCAGTATGCAGGAATTCCTGCACAGCACCTCTACTGTCTGACTGTTGCTCATTTATGTACTTTACTGCCCCTACTGCTGGTATCAACCATTGCCATGCCAGCACTGAAATGAGTGCAACCATGACCAATGCTGGACCAATGTGTTGGGGTAACTGCCCCTGCTACCACTTTGTGGTATCACAACCTCTGAAAGCAGTTGTCAGACTTGCTTTACAAGTGGCTAATGCCTCTAATGGGTCTGGACTATGTCTGGACTACTGCTGATGCATGGCTCATCTTGGCTTGATGCCTTGTGTGTGTCTACCATCTTGTGGCTTGACACTGTATGCACTTATGTGCTTGTGGCTGATGGACACCTGCTGTGGAATAAGCAACTGTGGACAGTGGCTAAGTCAGATGCTTAGTGCTGGGGCTTGCAACAAGGTCTTGACTCAAGACCCTTCTAGCTGTTACTTAAGCTAATAAATCAGCTAGGGACTGTTCTTCACACTGGATGCTTCAGAGGGGAATTGACAAGGTAGAGCAAGCTGAGGTAGACCAGCTTGCTCTCCTTGCTTTTATACTATTCTAACCAAGGGAGTGACTAAGCATACATGCAGGATGAGTAAGAAAGAATGGCAGTGATCAGTCAGCCAGTTACTAATAATAGTATGTCCATCAGTCAGCCAGTACTAATAATAGTAGCATGAGTAAGGTGAATGGCAGTGATCAGTAAGCAAGTGACTAATAACAGGACAAGGATCAGTAAGCAGGTGGAGGTGCTTACTCATGAAGTGGAGGTGGTCAAGCCACAAGACAAAGGTGGAAAACAAAGGAAGAGGAAATGATGGTTAGCCACAAGACCTTTGATTGTGGCTCATGACATGTGGCTGTTTGGGCAACAACTCAACCACAACCTGCAGCCAACACTCACCTGGTGCTTCAATTTGAGCATCAGTACTGCCACCTTGTGTTCAACCCCACCTGAATCCACTGCTCACCCTCAGTACCAGCCAGGCAAAGGTGTGTCCACATCTACAGCCAATGATTGAATGATATGTCCACACAAATGCCCATTTCACAGCTGTCTTGCACCCATTTTGTAATTCAAATGTCTGATGGCTCTAATGTTGATTACAATCACAAATTTGCTCCAATCCATTGTTTCATACACATATATACAAAGTGTTCACAAGCTCAGTTAATCCTTGTAAAGTGAAGAGTTACCTAGCTATCTAGGTGCATGTGAGGAATGTCCAGGCAGATTAATCAGAGTGCCTGGCTACTCAAAAATCTGCAAGTTGGATTGCCTACAGATCCATGTGATTTTTGTGACATCTGCCAGGCAGATTCATTTGGCCATTTTCAGATTTGGATTTGGATTTGTGTTGACTGTCAGAATCAAATCCAACTCCTGTACCTGGACTTCTAGGTGATCCAAACAAAATCCTTTTGAAGGATCTTAATATAATCCCTGCATGGAGTAATGTTTAATCCACCAACTTCCTACAGTATATGGGAATTATGCATCTTGTACTTGTATTCAAAACTGATTAGATCTTTCTTGAGAATCTTAATGCTGCTGGGTGGCTGTGAGATGTTGCAAAAACATAGGGGCCAAGCCCAGACCAACCAGCCTGGCCTGAGGTCCTGCTTCCAGCCAGCAACCTTGACTGCTCATTGTACTTGGCCACACTCATGTGAGTCCATTATGTGCACCTGCTTGGATCCTCATGGACCTTGGTAGGTATAAAATCCCCCCCTCCCCCACCCAGTGACTCATCCTCAACCACCACCACCCACTGCCTGCTCCCCACTCTGAGTGGCTGAGGTATTACCCACCGACCCCTAACCACTCTCACATCAGCAAGTGTGAGTTCCTGCACATGCCTATGCCTCTCTCCTGTGCCACAAGCTCAAAGCTGACCACTGTCAGAGCTGACAACCTGAACAGTGACACCTAACACTTATGAGGCAAAGGCAGATCCAAAGGCTACAACACTGAGGATCAAGGCTGCAACGTCTAAGGAGGGATGCACAGCAAAGGGGATGGTTGCAATGACATGTGGAGGGATTTAGATGTGCACTTGACCTTAAGAGGTCTGGGCAGAGACTGCTTGGCTTGGTGACCACACAGGTAGAAGGTGTGTGTTTGACAGGAGGTTGAGTTCTGAGGCTTAAGGCTCTCAGACTCTCCCTTATATATTCATAGGAAGGCTGTACATATGAAATGAGAAGCTAGATGAAATCATACAATACAAGGGATGGTGCCATGTCAACAGAATATTCTGGAATACATCAACAATGGTCAACAACAACAAGGTCACATGACTCAGTCAATAATTCTATGCATATATCCAAATTAACAGGACTTGTCCAAAAATAAAGATAAAATAAAATCATAATAAATCAGAGTAAATCTGTGCTCATGGTCTAGGCTATGACAACCACCCTTGACAGCCAGCCACACCATAGACCAGCAACTGCCACCCTGGCACAACTTGGCACATCACCAAAGCTTCCAATGATTGTGGATCCCCCTAGCATCCAGTGACTGCCAGAGAGGTAAGCTCATCCTCTGCTTGCCCCTATCTCCTGTGTCTGACCCTTGCTCTCACTCCAGACACCCTCCCTCTTCAGCAGTCAGCTTAGTCAAACCCTTGAGAAACATATGTGTCTGCTGGGTTGAGCACTCAGTCCTGATGCTACAGTGCCTGCACCAATTAGGGACATGGAGTGCTCACCCACAGGGACTGTGTCAAGGTAACCACCTATACACCACATCAGATGTTGTTGAAGTGGAGTCTAGTATATGCACTTCAATGTATGATAGCACAGCAAATATATGTGATTGAGCTTCTTAAGTAGTGTGAGTATTACAAGTGAGAGTGGTAAGATGTTGCTGAGGATTGAGGCAACCATACATTGGTTTATATATGCAGTACAACAGATAAAGCAGAGCAGGAACACAGAGATACATCACTGTGAAAGCAATGGTACAGAGGTATGATTCACATGTAAGAAAGATGGAATGATATGATAGAACTGCATGGGAATCACAAGCATAGTATTGGCTTTACATGTATAGAATCACATTCATTCAACAGATGTTGTGTGGCTCAAAGCCACTGCAGTCTGCACCTTGTTTCCACATGCAGCATGATGTGCTCCCCCTACTTCCTGTCTCATTTCACCAGTCCTGTCCATTGTGAGCTTCCCACTTCCTATTTTTCTTCTTCTTCTGCCACCCACATGACCCTGTTTACTAACAATGCATATTCATTTTTATGCATAGACTGCCTTGCCCCTAGTGGAATCACCCCACTCCAAGTTAAGGCCTTGAACTGCTATTCAATCCAGCATGTAATCATTTCCCTTTTGTACCTCATTATATGCTTGGTTCATCCAAGTTATTTATCTGTGGCCTAAGTGTCCTAGTATATAATTGAACTATATGAAACCCTATCAAGTTGCACCATGCATTTGTCTAGTGAGGGTGCAATATGTAAAGTCTTTAGCTCAACCATGAAGCAACTAATCGGAATCTTCGTGCATTACATAATCACATTATTCACTCTATGGCCACCATTGGCGATATTCAGATCCTAAAGCTCTCAATCAAGAACAACCAGTCGCCTCTCAAGACCTCGAGGAGCAACCATTTCCAGAAGTGTGGGCATAGCAGTGGTCGAGCAGGCCCTAGCAACAAGCGTTCTTGTCTTGCTAAGGTGTGCTTTATATTCGTACAAGATTAATTTGGAACTAATCTTACAGTCATGGTTCAACAGACAGTGTTCACTCTCTTAGCTTTCTTGAGCTCTCTGATACTTCAAATTATACATTCTCTCCTTTGTTTTCTCGTTTGTATCGCTGGAACGCTTGCATGAATCCAATCAATCGATATTGTTCTTTTCATTTATCTTTGCTCTGCACTGTCCTAAGAACGATACCAATAGAAAGTCTAGGAGCCAACAACCTCCAGCCAGTAAGGTGCACCGCCGGTACGGGTACCTCAATAGGGTAAGTGGCTACCGCAGTTTCTCCTACTAGAGTTGTGGCTAAAGAGTGGCTGACTTTGCCGCAGAGCGTCGAGTCCTTGCTGCCGGTAAAGCTATTAGTTAAGGAGGAGGCCACGAGAATGGATAGGTTTACAATAGAAAAAACCGGTTGCTTGAACGAAATCCCTAGCCTCGAGCCTAAGAGGTTGGTCCACTTTAGGCGTAGGGTGAAATTCCCTAACAGTTGGACGATGCCGGCCGGGTTAAGCATTCATCAGCGGCCGCATTGACCATCGATTCACAAATATATGCTTCAACCCACGTCAGTCATACCTCGAACGGAGTGGGTCGTGTTGGCTATTTATCTTATGGGTAACGGGTGGGGTCGGAAACGGTGATTGCACAATTACCGAAAGTGGATCACGGTGAGCACAACGCAAATATGTTCATATCGAGATGAAGCGTGGCATGAATTCTTGGACGTGTGACTCTGAAGCGAGTTGATCAATATTCACAGTGATTGCTCAGGGTAAACTACAGAATGCGATGAGTAGAGACAGCGTAGAGCTAAAGACGCCCCTGGTTCATCTCTATTTCTTGGTATTCTTCTTGAGCATTGCCTTGTCGCTCCTTTCCCTCTTCCCTTTCCCGCTTTTGACCGCTTTGCCCTTTCCTCCGCTTCGGCCACCCAGAATACCCTCCTTCCTTCCAGCTGCCTTTCTCACACCACGGTCCGCCGCAACTCTCGCCTTCTTCTTTGCGAGTCGCCTTGCGACCCTGTCGGCTTCCGATGACTTGATAGCCTTGCGCTCGGCTTTTGGCAGCGAGCGGATTCGGTCACCGAGTCCTGGGTCGGCCCGGGGGATTATCGAAACGGAAGAATGGCGGGGAATAGAAGCAGGTTTGTCTGTGCGGGAGGGACGAGAGGCGGGTGCTGGCCGAGGTCGTTCTTTGGATTTGGGTTTCGGGAGTGTCACGCCAGGTAGTGTTTTGCAGCGTTGTATGCGCAGTTTCCGCTTGGCTAGTTTGATCGTGCCCTGATCCATCGCGAGGATTTCATCCGCCGACGCCCGGTCCTGGGTGAGCACGATTGAACATTGTTTACCATGCGAAATGTCATAAAATTACTTACGTAGAATTGCACATAGGCGAATCCCTTGCCAAGCTGGGTATCCTTGTCCCGAATGATACGCACGCTCTTGACCCAGTGATGTCCTGAGCGAGTTGTCGTGGGAGCTGGTGATTTCGGTTGGGCAGAAGTTGGGGGATCCGATGAGGTTGGGTCTTCGTCAGATTCGTCCTCGCTATGTCCCCCCTCACTAGCTTCCTCACTATCATCACCATCCTCTTGGCTCTCGTCCTCGTCCTCTTCCTCTTCTTCATTGTCCCGTGATGCAGCGTCCGCACTTGTGCCTCTCTCTTTCTCTACCAACTTCTCGAATAGCTCTCGCACCGCGTCCTCATGCACCTCAAAGTCTAGGTTACCAACGAATATCATGGTCCTAGGGTCAGCCTTTTCCCCCACCTCTACCGCCCTTTCGGTAGGGTTCGCTGCCCCCTTGGCTCGTACATAATCCACCCTCAGCGTCCGATCCATAAAAACAGTTCCGTTGCATGCCGTGACTGCTCGAGCAGCGACCTCGATTGGGTTCCACGGTGGCTCCTGTCCTTCGACCGGGGGAGGATGAGCGAAAACCACGTACGCGCTCGCAGAGGACGACGCCGAATCGTGGAGAGCACCAGTAATAAAGGCCGTCTTCTTCTTTTGAGCGGGTGTCTGGAATACTTTGTGGGGTTTTCCGTCCTCAGGATCCTGAGCGGATCGCCATTCGGCCGCACGCTGTCGGTGGTGGTCGTTGGTGGTTGGTTTGGAAGATTTAGAGGTGGATAGAGCGTCGGAAGGAAGTTTGCTGGTGGGGTTTTTAAAGGCTATGCTCCGGAAACGGGAGGATTCAATTTTGGGCTTAGGAAGGTCAGGGTGGGCGGATGTCAGGTGGTGAAGGATATGTTTGTGAAGTGCTTTTCGGGCTGACTTCAAACCACTTAGAATACGGATGGGTAAATATGGAAAAATTCGACTCACATTGTTCGCAGCACTAGCTGGAAGGTTACCAATGTAGATAGTGCGAGCGTCTCGTTGCTCAGGTGTCTCGTCCTCGGGAACGTATTTGTGCTTGTGGGACGGCCTCTTGTTCTGAGGCAGAAGTGACTCATGGACTGGGGGAGAATCCGACTCGGATCCAGATTCAAGACTGGATTCACCCTTCTTGGGTTGTCGTTGCGCTGTAGGGAGGGGAATGCGAAGCTTTCGGTCGGAGTCTTTGACGGTAGGTTCTTCGTCCTCGTCGGATGAATCGTCCGCCTTCTTAGTAACCTCGGTGATCCTCTTCCCCCTAGTTATGTTTACGGATTTCTTGGACTTGGTTTGTTCCGTAAACGAGACACTTTTTTCGTGCTTTCGTTTCCTTGGTTGATTTGTTGGTGCTACAGCGGGCTGTGGAATGGGAGTCGGGGTAGGCCGTAAGACGACATGGGATGCCCCTGCCTGTGATTTCATATCAGTGCTATTTCTGACAAATATCGTGCTCTGGCTTACGCTTGATTTAAAGAGCGCATCAAGCTCGGTATCAAAGCCTGTCATGGTCGACAATGAGGTGCATTCAAAATTAAAGGCACGTGAGGCTTTCTCACCACGTGATACAAACATTGGTTTCACACTGTCCCCTGTCCTTTGCACTACATCCACCGGCGACAGGCACGGAGAGTTTGTGCTGCACCAGCCTCTTCAGACAGCGCCCTTCTGCTTTCCACGCCATCTCGTGGTGTCTGCTGAATGTATGCTTGTATCCCACGCACATTTTATCAGCTGCAATTGCCTTATCAGAACTGTTCGCTTCGATGCCAGGAGTCATTTTTCATGATGCTGATAGCAGCAATTCCAGGTCCGTAACGGGGAGAAGTCCGGGCCAAACATATGGCTCTGTGGAAGGAATAGCTTCAATGTGGGTATGAATTTGACATGATGTCTGGCGCTTGTCAACGGACCTCATGGAACACGAGGAACCATTCTGTCAAATTGTCCCAAGTCTAACGCCTGCTTCATTTAATTCCTTGCGAAAACCTGGTGTAGTTCGGCTATGTGAGCGCTATGCGCCGATCCTCTCGTGCTGTATCGCATGCACATGGCCTTCTTGCTCACCTGCTGTGCGTCAGATGGCTTCCTCTGTCCTATTTTAACTAAAATGTCTTGGCATTGATCAGACCTCCGCATGATCCAGCTGTGGTTCTTTTGTCGGCCGAAGTCGCAACGCTACTATGGGATGGCGGACGCCCACATCGATAATTTTCCGACTCTATCTACCGGACACTCAAGCCAAGCTTCCTTGGACGACCGCGCTTCGGAGTTGCTGTTCTTCCATGGTACAGCACGCTCACGTTCGCCTTCCTTGGCATGTGCTAGTTACCATCTTCAATGGGGGCTCCATCGCCTCACGCGGTTAATCCGGCGCCGCTCCGTATAAAAATGGTAGTCTGATCAATCGCAAGTATACAAGCCCCACTAGCCCGTTCTCGCACTCCTCGACATGAAGTCCTTTGTATCCACTGTCCTCGCTTCGGCCGTTGCAGTCTCTGCTGTCCCTAGTCTCATTCTTGACGTTGCGGGTCCCTCTTCGCTTGTTGATGTGCACGGACTCACTGTCAAGGCCACTCTGAAGAATGCGGGGGACGAAACAATCAGGGCAAGATATGACCAATATATTATTTGGAAATTCCTCTAATTTATGTTGCAGCTTTTGAACGACCCCGAACTGTCCTTTCCAAGGCCAAGACCGATACCTTTAGCATCTCCTCAGAATCTGGTTCCCCCAAGTTCACAGGCATCAAGATGAAGTACGTTCCTTCCAAGGCCGTGGCGCTCAACAAGGAAAGCACCTTCACGGTTCTCGCGCCTGGTCAGAGCATCGAGATCACCCACGACCTCGCTGGAGTGTACAACTTTACTTTGACGGGTGAGGGCGCATACACCGTAAGCTCTTGGTTATTCCTCTCGGAGCGGCGCAAGACTCATTGGTGAATATCAGTTTGGCGCTTCCAACGTATTCAATTATGTCGACGCCACTGGTGCCCTCAAGACAATCGAAGCAGCCTCCAGCACGCGCCAATTCAAGATTGCCGGCAAGCTTGCCGCTGGAAACAGCTATAGCCCAAGTCTATCCAAGCGTGCTGTGACTTTTACCGGCTGCACCTCTACTCAACAATCTCAAATCTCTGCTGCCGCTACGTATGTTCGCTCTCTTGTCCTTCCGCTCGATTCAGGCGCCTAACCAAGAGCTCGACAGTGCTTCTAATACTTATGTATCGAAGGCAAACAGTTACCTGGCCGGTATCTCCTCTGGTACGACTCGGTACACGACCTGGTTTGGTGCCTTTACGACCTCGCGTTACAACACCGTCGTCTCGCACTACAAGAATATTGGGACTGACGCCACAGCAACCAACTATGATTGCACGGCTTGCAAGACTGAGCCTGGCATCGATTACGATTCGACTTTTGCGTATGTTAACCCTCCTTCGCCTGGCAAGGTGGGTCACGTTCAGTTGTCGCATGGGACTATGTGCTTAGCAGCCGGTCTAGATCTACCTTTGCGGCGCCTTCTGGTCTGCGCCTGTGTGGGTTCCTTTGTGTCGTTGATGAGCTTACGGGCGTGGCTGACACGATGCATTATAGAACTGGCACAGACTCCCGAGCCGGTACCATCGTGCATGAAAACTCTCACTTTACCGTCAACGGTGGAACCGATGATCACGTCTATGGACAGACAAACGCCAAGGCGCTCGCCAAGTCGAACCCAGCCCAGGCTGTTGATAACGCAGACAACCATGAATATTTGTGAGTCTTTGACAGTCGAATATACTTACAAATCAACTAATGCTTGCATTGTAGCGCTGAGAATAACCCTGCGCTATCGTAATCGCGGATGAACGTAGATTATATTTGGCTGTCGTTCTATATCTGGTTATCGTTCAATGAACACATATTTGTCTTGAAAGCCTTCACCTGCGATTCCAAAGCGAAAACGCACCTTGTCAAGGGCAATTGAAACCCATGCAGGTTCCTTGTTTGATGCACCAAATCCATCGCCGGGCGCTCTACAAGTGACTGGTTTGTGACTACCTGCACCCCCGTTTGTGTTGGCCAACAACGGTTTCATCAGTGAGCATTATGATCACTTTCCTTGGGACCAAATTCGAGTCTCAAAATGATGTCAAGGCTCCTTGATTTTTCCGCCGTGTGATCAGTCGCGTCCATAGCCGAAAGCTATACCACCCATTCGTCTGCGCGGCCCTCCCATCTCGTTGGCCCCCTACGAAGGTTGCCAATCTGCTAAGCACACTATGTATGGTGGGCTTAGCATGATGCTAGTGAACTCGTAGGGGAACATCTGCTGTAGGGGCAAGAAAGAGTAAGCAGATTCGAGTACTCCGCATACATAAACGGCCGACGATTTTAATTCTAATATGTTAATGTGAGAGAATATTCTGAGAATCTTGCTGGAGACCAAGCGATTCACACTTGCGACCCGTTTGTTCGGGAATTTTAGAATGAGTGAGTGGCGGCGATACTAAATCAATGGGTGATCATCCGGCTTGACCCATGAAGCTATTCGGACAGATTCGCTCGAGCGTCGAAAGCATTTATGCTATAATCGTTGGCTCATTCATTTCAACGGATGGCGCTTCGGGCCGCGAGGAGAGCATGGTTTGAAATATGCCGGCACCCGGACGATGCTGTACCCGAAACCGGTTGCGCTAGGTCAGGTGCCATAAAAGGGCCTGCCCTCGACGTGCGCTCGACAGATTTGCCCCGCACATTCCTCTGCCATGTCTGCTGCTCGCGTGTACAAGTCGCAGTTCCCAGACTATGTGGTCCCGCGCCAGTCGGTGTACTCCAAGCTGTTCCCGCGCGACACCTGGTACGACGAGTCCCTCCCCGCGTTTATCGAGGCAACCACCGGCCGGACACTCTCGCGGGGAGACGTTCGCAACTTGTCTCTCAAGGTCGGATACAGCGTCCGGAATATCCTCAAAACAAAGCGCGGCGACACGGTCATGGTGTTTAGGTATGTTCGCTACGAACCACGTCATAGCCGGGCGTGCCTGAGTCGTGCAGTCCCAATTCTCTCACATGGCCCATCGCGCTGTTCGGCTGTGTCGCTGCAGGGCTGCGATGCACGCTCGCCAACTCGTCCTATACCCCGCCAGAGTTGGCCCACCAGCTCAAGGACTCGGGTGCAGGATATGTCTTTGTCCATCCCGCACTGTTGCCCACGCTCTTCAAGGCGTTCGAGGTTCTCAAGGTGCCTGCGGGCGAAGCGAAGAAACGTGTGAGTTGGAGTTGCTCGTCCTGCCACTCCATCTCATTTACGACGGCCCATGATTCGTCCAGGTCGTCCTAATGAATTTCGGCGAGAATCCCGCAAAAGGGACAGAACAGTTTATCCAATTCGACTCGTTGCTCAAGGGAGGAAAACTGCAAGCCGAGGAAAAGTTTGATGGCGAACAGTCAGACGAAACCGTGTATCTCTGCTACAGCTCCGGAACGACCGGACTTAGCAAGGGTGTCGAGGTAAGCACCGGAATTTGCCGATTCACTGTGTCTTGACGATTGTGGTAGACAACTCACCATAACATCAACACCGTCCTGACGTCTTGCAGGGCTGCGTTCCCTGGGATGCATCCTGGACAAGATGTGATGCTCGGCATTCTCCCGTTCTATCACATCTACGGCGCCGTGAAGCTTGTCCATTATCCGGTACATTTCATCCTGCCGCCCTAGCATTATTTTACTGACTCTACATAGTTCACGCTCGCTATCCCCGTGGTCATTTCCCCTCCGTTCAACCCCGAGGAATTCTGCGCTTTTATCCAAAAGTACAAAGTCACCGGCTCTCTAATCGTCCCTCCCGTCCTCGTCCTCCTCGCCTCCCATCCCGCCGTCGACAAATACGACCTTTCCTCTCTCAAATTCTTCTTTTCCGGCGCTGCACCACTTGGAGCAGACTTGATCGCCCGAGTCCAAGCTCGTCTGCGAAAACGGGGAACCAACGTCATCGTCACCCAGGGTTACGGATTAACCGAGACCAGTCCAACCTGTTTGCTCTTGACAACCAGCCGCGCGGAAGAAAAAGTCGGAAGCGCCGGTGAATTGTTGCCAAATATGGAGGCCAGATTGGTTGGCGAGGATGGCAAGGACGTTAAAGAGGGCGAGGCTGGGGAATTCTGGTTGAGGGGTCCGTCGGTTATGAAGTGAGTTTTCGAGTGGAGTGAATCGAGAAAAGGACATTCACCGATATACTTAGGGGTTATTTGAATAACCCGACGGCTACGGCCAACTCGATCACGCCCGACGGCTGGTTCAAGACCGGAGATATCGCGGTCAGGGACAAGGAGGGATTCTTTACCATCGTGGATAGACTGAAAGAGTTGATCAAGTACAAGGGGTTCCAGGGTAAGGGTATCATCCTTGCTCAATCCTTATTTATTTACGCTCTTTGTGTCTAGTTCCTCCAGCCGATCTCGAAAATGTCTTGCTGACACATCCCGATGTGGTGGACGCGGGCGTCATTGGTGTTTACTCCGAAGAACAAGCGACCGAGCTTCCACGGTGAGTCGACCTCGATCGAACTTTATCACCCCCACACTATTCTGACAGAATCGCCGATTACCCCCCCCCCCACACACGCCACTCATCGCCGTCGATGGTTCCGGCGTGTGTTTCTTTCCACCGATGATGTGGATGCACCCCTGCGTTTCGGATGGAACAACAGAGCCTATGTTGTGCACCGTGCTGGGTTCGCATCCCTTTCGCAATCCCAACGAGAGGCATTTGGAAAAGAGGTCCAGGCGTGGATCCAGACCAAAGTCGCAAAGCACAAATTCTTACGAGGCGGTGAGTGAGATGGCGAGTGGCAGGTTATGTATGTCTGATCTGACATTGAGTTGGGTAGGCGTGGCTGTGGTTGAAGCGATTCCAAAGAGCGCGGCTGGAAAGATTTTGAGGCGGCAATTGAGGGATATGGCGAAGCAGGAGATGGCAGAGGCAGGTGCCAAGGCGAAGCTTTGAATGTTTGGGAGGCTAGTGTTGTATAATTCCACGATAGATCATGAATAGGTCTAATGAAGAGGATATTCATAATAAAAACGCAACTATGCACACACATAAATATCCGTCCCAGGGCTTGGACGGAGATAGTGCGTCTACGTGATTGTTAGACCCGGTGCTCCTGATATCACTATTGCGTTGGGGTAGATAATGCCGATTATTCCGTAAATGCACCGGCTGGGGGAAGTAACCACCTCGTGATTTTTCCTTCCCGCAGCTTTTACCGCTCCAGGCTCTGCCTTTCTACAACTGCTTTGACTTTGCCCATGTAACATGTTTCTATTTCTATACAATAGCATAAATGTAACCAAAGAAAAAAAGTTACCACCTCGTCATCCGATTTCAAGCCAAAATGCACCCCAAAAGGGAGAATCATCCGTGAACCTGCGGCTATCGATATTCGCCACCCACCGAAATCGGTGGATAGTGTAATGATTGGAATGTAATATTGGTGTTACAAATTTTGGAACTCCGCCCATGTGAGATACAAGCGCATATACGCGTACACGTTGAGCTCGCGCTCCTGTTAAAAATTGCCTTTCTTGTCCCGGATGCCCCGCATAGAACCAAGTGAAGTTTCTTTCAGGGCTCAACCAGTGCTAGCCAAGGTCATATTCTCGTCGTTTTAGCTATCCAGTAAATACCCGGTATCGCCTGTCCGATGCAAGTGTTTGCCAGTGATCCTTACTCTTGCCATGTTTAGTTCAAACATCGAGGCCACCCAATTTGCAATTGGGTCGTTGGTACGCATTTGTGGCGGTGGCTAACAGGGCTTAAAACTTCGCCACTTGCCTAGTCTGATCCCCAGCCCTCCCACGACATCCTACGATGGAGGACTTGCTCTCAAAGGACGATATATTTCTCAATGTCGCATATAATGTGTTTATGCCGCCCAGACTTCCCCAAAAGGCCCTCGGAGAAGACCAGCAGCGGCAAGTGGACCGTCAACTCGCCCTATCGACTCGCGATGCAGCCATGCGTTACCTGGAGCTTGTCCCCGACTCTTCTGGAGTGTGGGATAGGATGTCTTCCATGCTTTCGAGGTTTGCTGAGAGCGTCTCCAAGCCGTTTGATAAGCGGGCTCTCGCAAAAGATATGACTGAGTTGAGGACGAACGGTCAGTCTGTGTTGCCACATTATCGCCGGCTGCTAACATTATACATGTAGATGTTTTATCCCTTCATATACGAGAGCAAAACGCCGCAGTTATCATACATAAATCAAATGACTCTACAACATTTGCTGTTTTCGAAGGTCAAGCCCCCGCTGAGTCTGTCATGTCAGTCTCTGGCAAACTCGTCCGGCATTTTCCGGGACCAGCAATCCAAGTACCAAATAACATCGCTGAAGACCCCAACTTCATTTCAGAGATAGCAAATTTCCTCGTTCGTATGAATGTAGACATCCTGGACGATGCCGTTGCTAAATCCCGGAAAGCCGGATCCGATCACGACCAAGACCGAGACGCTAGGCATCCACATTACATCTCCCAGCTTTTCACAGGTATTCTTCGTGGTTTTGGGGCCGAGATCGAGCCGCGTCGTGTCGTTAAGCGAATTGCGGATGAGGTCCTCTGGGACAGTGCTCCCCTCCCTTGGCGTCGTTCCCCCGTTTGGTTGATTATTCGCGTCGCTCTTCAGACAGCGGTTAGCCCTCAAGATTACAAGCACTTTATGGTCTACCTACACGCGCATTTAGTTGATACGTTCAGCACCATGTCAGCGTTCTCCAGCGACCTCCTCGCGGCTACGAGGATGAAAATGGCCCGTCGAATGCTCAAAGTCAAAACCTCCTTGCCTATCTCCATCGTTCAGTTTGCCGAGGTCGCTAGCAATCGAGCTGGCGCTACCCTGAAGGGTCGCTGGGATGACATTCAGAACCAGGTTCCAGGATTTGGTCCGCTCAACCTCGATACGGATCGCGCCGTCATTCAAACCTTGCCGAGCTCTCGGGGTTATTTGGCCAAGGTTCTGCAAGGGCGATCCGGCCAGAACGAATCGACAGAGTTCAGCCCGGATGATCCTCCTAGGCTTGCCGGTCACGACTTTTCAGTCTTTGCAGATGGGGAGTTGGAAAGGTCATTCAAGAAGAACCGGCATCTCGCGCTTTTTGACTTCGAGCATGCAGTCTATCACCATCTAGTTTCGTGGACCGAAGACAACCTACGTCGTGACTCTGCACGTCCGTGCGAAATCATTGCCTCTTGCATTGACCAGTATGCTGCCGCTGCAAGTTCTCACTATAAGCAAGACGTTGCCGACAGCTCCATCATGATACTGACGATCATGGAGCTCTGGGTCGCGTTGGATAAACTGGCGATATCTAGACATAGAATCCTTGGCGACTACTCTCCCGAGATCCCGGAAAACCTCATAGAAACTCTCTTGCTCCGATCTTCTGTTCACATTGAGCGAGCCCGTATCATTCAAAACCATCTTCGCAAGCGGCACGGAGAATCCTCTTACGGATCTGTTTTCACTGAAAAGCCAAGCCATACGTCGCTGTCCATTCGGGCTTTTGCCAACTCGTCCAAACTCCAGTCGCTGAAGCGTGAGATCGAGACGGAAGCGAGACGTGAACATGACGAAAAAATTGAAGAACTGAATCGTATGAACGAAGAACACGCCGAGCTAATGAAGACCATTTCAAAATCAAGTCATTCCTATTATGAAGACGCATGGGGGCGCACGCGGCATGCAGGAAGTTGTAGCCTGTGCTCCACACAGGACCGAGCTCGCAAAATGACAATATACGTCCATGAGTGGCCCTTGCCATCGAAAGAACTGGATGCTCAGAATGTTGTTTTCGAGCTGCAGTGTCCCGAAGAGCTAGACATCTGGCGTTCTACGACGTACAAAATCTTATGTGATATAGCCAATTCGACCCGAGGGGGGGAATTCGGTACTCATCACCTCTTGGCTGATTATCAAGGGCTTCAGCAATGGGCTACTCCACGACGGCGAATCACTATCGCTTCTTCAACAGCACCGTTTTCAGTCACACAATATTCGCAAACAAAAATTCCTGCAAATGAAGTCGCGGTTTGTGTCCCCAACGGCCTAACATTTCGACTGTATGATCCGGCTCGGGCTACTTGGGGTGGTAAACCGTTCCTGGGTACGAGTTTTTCAAAATACGGCACGTTCATTCTTCGCACCGGGAGCGTATATGGATACCTCCAGAGCGCACTCGCAACCACCAGCCACACATCCAACCAAATTCTCGCCGACCAAGCGGAGTGCCCCGAGGAACTCTCCCTGCATGAACACTACGCGTTTGGTACGCTTCGTAGTGGGCCCCAACTTCAGTGGATGAATATTGTCAGGGGTCTGAGGAGAACACGCTTACGTTTAGTCGTGAAGAAGTCGACATGCTGCATACACAGGCTGCTTGGCAAATCGGAGTTTTGTCCGAGGATGGGCAGACTCGGCAGTGGCATATTGAACTCGATAATCCTGAATTTGGCAAACGACTTGTCCACCAAGCCTTCCGAGTTTTGGACCGAGTTCGGAGTAACTGGCTCGAAGGAATGACTGTGCATACAATCGGTGAGTTTCGGATATTAGTCATACTGAAGGATAACTGATGTCGTACCGTTCTAGGGATGCTGATTGCACGCTTGCTCTCGGTCAACACCTACCCAGCCACAAACAAGGAAGCCTATCGTTTTCTTCGAGATGCCCGCGATGTTACCTTCAAATGGCTAAAGGATCTTACGATTAAACTAAAAAATGCAGAAATCGATACGCAGATTCAGGACTACCAGGAACGTGTCTGCGAGATGGCCGCGATATGTCGGTCAACTTACGACGTTGACGAGTCTCACCTCCGGAAAATTCTTCATAGCACCAAAGATTTTCTTGCGCTGGTCGTCTGCTCCGTAAAGATTTACGACAACCAACCTCCACAACTACATCAGGCGCCCCCGCATCTACAAGCGTTGTTGTGTCGCAATCGTCGGTTATCATTCAAAGCGCTTCCTATTCTTCTTGAACGGGTAAAAAAATATCCGCAAGTCCTAGATCCCTCGGTGCATGACTGCTGGGAAAGCTACCGGCATGATTCGTTTGGGTGGACCATGCTTTCCAAACCGCATTCGCGATGGGTCGCGGCCGCAACTGCAAGCGATTCACGTTGTAAATCGCAACGGGTTTACCTTGACCTATTGGAAGGTAGGTTATTAGTTGAAGGGAAACCGATTGGACGTCTACCCTCGGATTATGTCGTGCACCCGATTTATACTCGACTGCTTGGTAAGGTAGGTACTGTTATTTTGGGACCGTTCACTTTAGCTTGCAGCTGATTCGTTAATAGAAAATAATTGAGGTTGCTCCTGCGAATGTACCTGGCATGGATTATACGGCGTGCGATAAGGTTTACGGCCACGAGGTGAGCCTGACCTCGATGGCTTTCGAACAGATCGCTGATTTGGATGAATTTACAGATCTCATTTTCTCTGGACTACGATTATCTTTCTCTGGACGAGAGTGGGGACCTCATCGTTCAAGCCAGGCTTGGTTCAAACACATTTGAGCTAATACCACATTCAGAACTCATAGGCGACTTTCCACTGTTTTTCTCGTCGGATTATCATCACTGGATGGATCTAGCTAGTGGTGTGGTGGAGTTTCGACCACTTGCTCAACCTTGGACCTCATGCAAAGAGAATTGGCGGCTCTGGTTTTCGACCAACCCGGTTTCTACCATGGAAAAGCATACCGACGATGGTTTCGTCACACTACTTGACTTACACAGTGATGCTTTTCGGGATATATCGCGTCGAATAACTCCACTCGAAACTGACCGCTACATACACGTTACGCGATCGAACCGGAATAGTGCCGAGATCAGGGCAGAGTTGCCTCGGATGAAGCTTTCCTTCTTCGTTAATCAAGATTTGAAGCTTGAATCCCAAAACTTCCATGGCCAAGTAATCGATGAGAATCAATCTTCCGGTACCCTGTTTGGGCTGAACGATCAACTGATTCTCTGCGCAAAAGATCCTGTCGCGAAATTGCTTCCACAGTCTCGATCGGTGCTTGTTCCGTATGGCGTTGTCATTTTTGAGCGTCAGGATAACCATGTCAAAGTGACAATCGACCGTGGATCGAAGAGCCATGTCGCTTTTTATCAATATAAGATCGATGTTGATGTGGGTTATCTCGCCAATAGTAACGATAGCCTTACGAGTCGGCTCTTCAAGATTTACCTCCATGCGCTTACTAGCCACTGTCTCCCTGACCCACTCACCGCCGAACGGGAACAGAAGAAGCCCTATACGAGTTATCCGAGCCTGCAACCACATCCTTTGAACAGATTGACGAGGACCAAGCCCAACTTTTACAGCTCATCGGTGCGCTCACGCCGAAGCGCGTATACTACCCGGCACATCTGAAGGCCATGCAGAAGGTTGTGTGGAACCCCCTTCCCGCGCTAGCACAACACTATGCATTCTGTACTGCTGCAAACTCGGTTCTCAGGCGAGCCGAGTCACTCCAGTTGTTCAGCTCGCTAGCATTCAAGCTGGATAGTTACGTGACAGAGTTCGAGGGGGACCTGCTGCGACGTGCGGCCCACCGTACTCGGATGTACTATCCTCTTGAGACTGTCGAGTTCGTTCCGAATATTCTAGGAGAGCAGCTGGGTACCGACACTGGGAGCTGCAGTACGAACCCAAGGACCACAGCTCCGAAGGCTGGTCGGAAAAAGGGCAGCATGCGTCTTGGACCTCTCAGCTAGTACGCAAGTGGTGGGGAACACCAACATATATCACTTACGACCTGGTATCTCTATTTGAACTGTGGGAGACAGTCTCTGGCCCTTCATCCGACCTCAAGCTGACGTACGGGAGAGCATGGTTGAAGCTTGAACTACCACGTTCTTGGCTCTCGTTGTTCAACTGTGCCGAGAAGCCCTATCCGCCAATCAATATGCACTAGGAATTTGTTTGGCCTCAGGAATATACAGTGGCACGCTCCCGTTGGACTTGGTACCAGTACTTGTTTCATTTGCGACAAACCCGCAGTTTCGCAATATTGTTCCGCCACCCCATTCGAGTTATAACTTGTCTGACAAGTATGAGCCGACCGAATATCGCATCACCCTATACCTAAACGGCGCTACACATGATATTGAGAGTACACCATCAATGAGTCTCCCGAGAAGGCCCAACGAATCCGTAAAAGATTGGGGCGAGCGCCGAAGAGTTGACTACATTTCGAATATCTCCCAATTCAAATCTCATTTGACTCAAACGTGGCTCAAATCTCGGTCACCTCAATCCCCCCAACCTAATTCAAGTTTTAAATCGTGGTTCGATATCGACACATGTCTCTCCAATGTCAAATCTTACTTCAAAAATTGCTCGATGAATTCCGAACTCCGGAAACATTTATATTGCCTTCAAGCCGTGCTGTCCTCTCAATCTACAACCACCATCTTCAGTATTCGACCATGCCTACCGCGTTACCTCGGCCCACTTTTAAAGAACCGTCCAACACTCGTGTCCTGAATTCATTGTCGGTCTTTGAGCTGATGAAGTACCGAGACTATCCCACACTGAGAAATATCCCTCGCGAACCTTCAATCTCCCAGTCCTCAACGGAAGGTTGCACTCCCGATACTCATAGACTGTCCTGCCTTCTCGCCGAGTTTCAAACCATCGCTTCGCATCCGCTATACCTCCGCTATGGATCCGACCTTGAAGAAAGCCTTTTAGCCTCTCTAGATCCAGTAAACAAGCAACCACGAGCCAACTTCCACCAGTCTCCGTCTTGAAGAGAACCGGTCACTATACAAAGATCATCTAAATCATAATTTTGGCCTCATACGAAGTTGGCTGGGTCCTGTTACCCCGATAGAATCCGTTGTCTTTACCTGCGGCATTTGGCCTCCACTGACACCTCGAAATATTCTGTCAAAGATGGCGCTTCGGGCTCGAAAGTGTATGTCTCTAGCACAACGATACGAACTACAAAAGTACGCACGAGCATACGTCGAATACCAGCGCTCTCATCGCTTGATCGGTTTGGCTCAAGGTGGAAAGCACGACGAGTTCATGAAGGAGCTGAGCTTGGCAAATGCGGATTACAGCAACGAGGCGAATGACATTGACTGGCTATTAGTGCAGGTAATTGCGCCGCTCGATTGATTATCTCAGAAAATCTAATTACCTTTCAGATCGATGGCAACTTTAGCACTAGAACCGTGCAGACTAAAGTTGCTCGCGAGATGATATCTCCTTCTTCATCGGAGAGTACCGTGCTCCAGCTCAATATGGGCGAGGGGAAATCCTCCGTTATTGTTCCAATCGTGGCGGCCGCGTTGGCAGACTCCACCCCCTTGTTCGCGTTATTGTCCTCAAGCCCCTCTGGCGCCAGATGTTCCACCTGCTAGCAAGCCGCTTGTCGGGTCTTGCCGGTCGCCGTGTCTACTACCTACCGTTTGGACGGCATATTCGAGTTGGGCAATCGCATGCAAGGCTGATCCGAGAGATGTACGAAGAGTGCATGCGCGAGGGTGGCATTTTGCTGGCCCAGCCTGAGCATATCCTATCGTTCAAGCTGATGGGCATCGACCGGCTACTGTCTCCCTCGTCCCCCGAATTCGATTTAGCTGCGGAAAGCCTCCGCGAGACACAGGAGTGGCTATCAAGGCATACACGAGACGTACTGGACGAGAGCGATGAGATACTACATGTGCGCTATCAGCTAGTATACACAATGGGCCGGCAAAAATCTCTAGAAGGGCAGCCGGATCGATGGACCACAGCACAACATATACTAGCACTTGTGGCGAATCATATCCGTCGACTGGAGCACTCATACGACAAGAAACTGGAGTATGAAGAGCGTGATGGAGGACAATTCCCGTTAGTTCGCATCATGCCCGAATCAGACGCGGCTGTTGCCGAAATCGTTCGCTCTGTAGCAGAAGACGCAATCGGGGGGCTCATTCCGAATTTGAACCTCAAGCTACTCGCCCAGTCCACCCGGAAGGAGGCTTTGCGTTTCATGACTGACCTCAATATTCCCGAGAGCGAGACCCTGAAACTTCAGGCGCTTGATTCGTCAACGCGTGCCGGGCTACTCCTCATCCGGGGATTGCTGGCATGTGGTATCATCGCATTCGCCCTGAGGGACAAACACTATCGCGTAGACTACGGATTGGACCGAAGCCGCTCTCTGCTGGCAGTCCCGTACCAAGCAAAAGTATGTTTTTCATATCCCATGTAGCAACTATCTCGCTCAACGCCATCGTCACAATAGGATATTCCAAGTTTGCGCGCCGAGTTTGGCCACCCAGATGTAGCCATTGTCCTTACCTACCTCAGCTACTACAACCACGGCCTCACTCCCACACAACTCAACACATCCTTCGAACTCCTCTACAAGCTCGACAACCCCGCTTTAGAGTACGAGCAATGGGCATCTCAGAATGAACAGACACCATCCGACCTTCGTCAGCTCAATGGAGTCAACCTCAAGGACCGCGAGCAGTTCGAAAAGGAGCTTGTCCCCACGTTCTCCAAAAATTCGGCCGTTGTCAACTTTTTCCTGTCGTCTGTGGTGTTTCCGAAGGAAGCCAAGGAGTTCCCACACAAGCTGTCAACGTCTGGCTGGGATCTTGCGGAGATCAAGAATCACGTCACCACCGGTTTCAGTGGCACCAACGACAACCGATATTTACTGCCGACATCGATCGCTCAGTCAGACCCTGTGAAGCAGTCGTCGACGAATGCGCTCGTGCTCACTTACTTGCTACAACCGGAAAATAACCACTATGTATGCACTCGAAACGCGACAGGCGAGACATGCTCGGCAACAGAATTCCTCGAAATCCTGGTGAAGCAGAAGCCTGAGATACGAGTGCTGCTGGACGTGGGAGCGCAGATGCTGGAATTCACAAACGACGAACTGGTACGGTGCTGGCTGAAGCTGCGGCCGGACATTGCTGCAGCGGTGTACTTCAACGATAAGGATGAATTAGTGATTCTTCCTCAGGGTGGCTCAGCTGTCTCGTTTTACTCTTCCCCCTTCTCCCAACAATTGGATAAATGCATTGTGTATCTGGACGATGGGCATACGCGTGGTACAGATCTAAAACTACCGAAAGCTACTCGTGCTGCGGTAACTCTTGGACCAAAGGTTACAAAGGACCGGCTCTTGCAAGGCATGTAAATGATTGCCGTACGGAATGAAATACTGACATTGTGATTAGGTTGCATGCGAATGAGAAAACTCGGGTTTGGTCAGTCCGTCATGTTTTGTGCGCCGCCTGAGATCGACGATCGGATTCGCAAGATTGCAAAGCTTGGTGAGAATGATCGGGTCGACACTCTTGATGTGATACGCTGGGCGATGCTGGAGACCTGCAAAAGCCTCGAGCACCACATATCTCATTGGGCACAACAAGGAGTCGAATATAATCGTCGACGCGAAGCACAGAAGAATTTCACGGAAACAGCGGACGTTGAGGGGCTAAAGCGCGGCTGGTTGGTTCCAGAGTCTCGCTCTCTAGAGAGCATGTATGGTGTTTCAAGCTCTGCTGCGGGATCTTCAGAGTCGTTTACTCGGACGGCCATGGAGTTTCCAGACCTCAAGGAACGACTTGTTGACTTGGGGGTTCAACGGTTGGAAGACCCCAGCGTAGATGAAGAGCAAGAGCGAGAAGTTAGCATTGAGGTCGAACGAGAGCGTCAAAATGAGCGGCCACCCAAATTACCACCTGCGTCTCATTCCATCCATCCAGACGTCCAACGATTTGTTTCGACAGGCCTTCTCCCACCCTCAAATTCGTCTGGTGTTGTCTCGCTTTTCCACTGCCTCAAGAGCTCTGGTGTCGTGCAGCCAAGAACCTGGTCCGGCGAACTTTACGCCTCGTTCGATTTCTGCAAGGTGCTCGATGAAATGAACGGAAATGAACTTGGGGATTTTCTGCGACCAGTCAATTGGATCCTGTCTGGATCGGGCGGTGAGCTCCTTGTCTTGAGCCCATACGAAGCAAATCAACTTCTTCCCGAAATCCGGAAGAGTGAATTCGTGCAGCTACATGTGTTTGCTCCGCGGGTGATACAGTCCATGCAATCGTTCTCGGACCTGCGTTCGTATTCTGTAACCTCAAACACCAAATCGAAGCTACCCTCTCCCACTTTGCTACCTCGGCTTCAACTTGGCCTGTTCGCCGGTCAACTCTACTTTGATGACTATGACCATTATCGTATCACGTGTGGTTTCCTTGGAATTTATATTGGAACTGAAGCGGACCGAGAGTCCAAGAACATTGACGTTCAGAGCGATGGGTTTGTAGTCGAAGCGGATCGACACAAACTCTTGGCAGATATTTCTGAGTACCATGAATGCGGTTTCGCCAACAGCCCGATTAGCACGTTGAAGCAACTTGTAGGGTATCGTAGAAAAGGGATGGAATACTTGCGAACGCACGTGGGACAGATGTTGCACGCTCGCCAAATCACGCCTAACGATTTTTGAATTCGGTAAGTTAACTCAGTCGTGTGACAATGTGTCGAGAGTTGATGGTGTTTTTTCCCAGCCCGAAATCACTTTTGCTTGAGACACGATATACGACTTTTTTTTCCCCTCTAAACTCGTACCTAAAATAGAATCTAGAGTGAAGTTCATGTGTGACCGTTGGCGCCTAGTTCCAGTTGGCCAAAGGCTTCGATACTGCCTGCCCTCATTTGGTGCATATAGCTCATGGTAATTCGTTCCCGTACGTCAACAATTCCCGTGGATCAGATTATTTTACCCACATGAGTACGGCAATCACATTCTACGGCTGGCACTTGCATCGATCGCAAAGCGGTGTGGGAATGACGCTAAACAAGTATCATATTGAATTAAGTCACCTGTGCGTATTCGTCGCCCATGAGCCACTGCGCCTGTTTATAATAATCCCCTCATTAATTTCCCTCTAGAGTTGTCTCTCGATTGTCCAATGCATACTTTGTGAGCTCTTATCCGGGCGAGTCGAGTTTTGCGACGAGTGAGTTTCGAACTTGCTGCTTGTGCCTTCGGGCATATCGTCAGTGTTCATGGTTTTCGCAGCCTTATTTTTTCGGTTTGAATCCCTATGATTCGACTTACTCACTTAGGGAACCCCACGGGGTTTACGAGGGGAGGAGATGAAAACTTGACGCTAGTCAGCGCAGGAGAACCTCCAAGTAGAACCAAGGGGTTCTACCTACGGGGGAGGGGGGGCAGTCTCCTTGCTACCGCGCTACTGGCGCTAGTTAGCAGACCACGATTTGGCCGAGTTGTCTAGGCTTGACCCCTGGGGCTGGAACTTGCCTTATAAGGGTCAGCCACCTGAATTACTAATCTTAACCCAATAAGTCCTGGTGGCGGTGGCTACAGGGCTTATCAACCGTCCATGAGGCTACCTCAGCCCAGTTTCTTCGCTATTCTACCACATACCATGTCAGCGGAGCAACTACTCTTGAACGCCTCATACCATGTATTTCTCCCACCTAAACTACCTCAGAAAGCGCCGGATGAAGTAACTCAACACCGCATCAACCACCGGCTAACAACGCTCGTCCTTGAAGCAGCGAATGCATATCGCGAAAATTGTTCCGTATCTTCGCTACAATGGATGAGGATATCCATTATGTTATCCCGACTCGCATTGAACCTCATAAACTCTTTCGACAAACCCACGATTGAGAAACATATGACCGACATGAGACCAAACGGTAGGTGGTTATGGTCTGAATACTGCCCTCTGCTAAAGCCACAGGTTAAGATATCGTCGCCCTGCATATACGTGAGCAGAACGCCGCGGTTATCATTCGCAAATCCCACGCTGCGACAACCTTTGAAATTTTTGAGGCTCAGGCTCCGAACGCTGCCGTAATGTCTACCCCCGGCAAGCTTGTTCGCCACTTTCCGGGACCGGCCATTGAGGTCCCGAACTCGACTGCCGAGGACCCAGGATTCATCAGCGAAATTGCCAACTTTCTTGCACAGATGGGTGTCGATGTTCTGGATGGTGCCACTGCCAAAGCCACAAAGGCCGGTTCCCAGGTCACCGAAGTCCGAGATGCGGCAGATCCACATTATATTTCTCAATTGTTCACCGGTATTCTCCGTGGCTTCGGTCATGAAGTTGAGCCACGTCGCGTGGTAAAGCGGATTGCCGACGAAGTCCTGTGGGACAGCGCTCATCTTCCCTGGCGCCGATCCCCCATTTGGCTAATTATCCGGGTCTCTCTTCAAACAACACTTGAAGACTTGGAATATAAGCATTTCATGGTTTACGTGCATGCATACATACTGGGTCTGGCTGCTCGAGATCCCTCATTTTCGAGTGATCTCCTAGTGGCCATGCGCATCAAAATGGCTTGCCGCATGCTCAAGGTCCAAGATTCTCTGCCAAAAGCCGTCGTTTCAGCCTCCAAGGACGCGAGCGATCTTGCCGAAACTCTGCTGCAGCGTCGTTGGGCGACCGTTCAAGCACAAGCGCCGCGCTTTGAGCCGCTGGATTTAGAACCCAAAAATGGAATAGTCCAAACGCTCCCCAACTCTCGAGCATATCTAGTAGGAGTATTGCAGGGACGCGCAAAGCGCAACAAGCTCCCTCCGTTCAAGCCTAATCGCATCCCTCGGCTCCTTGATAATTATGACTTTTCGGTTTTTGCAAACGGTGCATTGACCCGTGCGTTCGAGCAAACCAGATTCGTTGCACTATTTGATTTTGAAAAAGCCGTTCATCATCACTTGTTGGCCTGGGCTTCCGACAATTCCTATTATCCAGCAGACTCCTGTGCTATACTATCTTCTTGCTTCGACCAATACACAAAGGCAGCCCTCTCATACTACAAAACCGATGCCGCTGATACTTCAATCATGATCCTCACAATTATGGTCCTGTGGGTCACGGTAGATTACTTGATTACGAAACAGCATGGACTTTTGCTTGACTATTCTCCCGAAGTCCCCGAAGATATACTAGAGTCTCTACTTTTGCACTCATCCCTCCACTTAGAGCAGGCTCGAATGGTGCAAATGTACCTTCACCACCGACATAATGATGCCAAATTTGGGTCAAGCTTTGATCTGAACAATACCGACACCTCTTTTGCAGTTCGATTTTTCAGGCAGTCTGGCGCATTGCAGGATTTGAAGCACACGATTGAACATGATGCACAGGTTCAGCAAGGCAAGAAACTTCAAGAGCTGCAGCGGCTAAACGCAGAACATGCTCGGCTTCGGCAACAAGCGGCTTCGATGGAGTGCACCTACAATCCCACGCCACAAGGAAATCCGAAACACAAGCAGAAGAAGTGCAGAAAATGCCAAATACAGAAACAATCGAATAGCATGAAAATCGCTGTTTATGAGTGGCCGTTGCCTGCGAAGACGCTTGACGCCGAAGCAGCTGTGTTTGAGCTCCAATGTCCGGAGGAGGTGCATATCTGGCGGGCCATGACTCAGCAGATTGTGGCGATCTTGGAGGTGCAGCTTCACAAGGGAAGGCCAGTCATCATGAGACTCTGGAAAAATATGATGGCCTCAAAAAATGGGCTCGACCATCAAAACACCGAATGTCCTTTG